>CAJINV010000004.1:9215138-9269158 GCA_905178155.1 Amoebophrya sp. A120
TTTGGATTCCAAAAAAATCTGTATTGCATGAGCAGCAAAGGGAGTGTAATTTTTGCTACGCGGAGAGGGCATTTGTCATGCGGAATAGGCATCGCGAGGCCCTCCAAAAATCTGTGATGCTAGGGCATGCATCACTGACATCATGGCCCAGGTAAAACATGCATGACAAGTCTAAGAATCTTCCAGACCCAGACATTTTTACACTTGATATAGCGTATGACGATCCGGACTTCACTCTCCGCACCGAAGATGGACCGAATAACCAACATCTAGCGGAACTCAAGAATCCGGACAAGCAAGAGGCGCTGCTGAGGGCATTGAAGTTACAGTTCCCTGACAACGCGGCTATACAGGACTTGCAAAACGGAGCGGGTAATCTCGGAAAGGTGGACGACCAGGCTGGGTTCGACTGGAAGGAAGTGGACGTGCATCAGCTCAAACACGACTTCAAGCATGAGTTCGCGAATGTGCTGGACAGGAACGCTGACGGGCAATTAACCTGGACCGAGATGTGCATCACGGGCAAGCGCCACAGTGGCTTTGGAGCCGCGGCCTGCGACGACGACCAGATATCCTGGTCCGAGTGGCCGCTGTCGGACGAAAGTTGGCACCAGATGACCACTGCATCATCGGGGACGACCGGAGGTGCATCGACTCACGCCGTCCTGACGAAGGCACAATTCGACAACCTAGAACTGGCCACCCACGACCTCGTGAACCACGACGAGCAAGAGACCACACCCCCAGGGGAGTTGAAGATGACGGGGATCGCGAGCGAGCAGGACTGGATGAGGGATGATTATGTTGACCCAGCAGCTCACTCGGGCAAAAATCCTGTTCCACATGAGATGCGAACGTTCCTCGACAAGATGACGGAGACAGGTCGGTCGACACACCATCGCGGCCTCAACGGCGTGGAAACGAAGGCCGTGATCGCCTCGCTCGTCGAGCAGGACCCCAGCTTGGTGGACAAGTGGAACCAAGGCTCTCACCCAGTGAACGTGCTGAGAGACAGCAACCTGAGGCTGACGGACGACATGGTGAGCAAGATCGATTGGAGCAGAATCAGCTTCGATGAGACCAGCAACTTTTACGACGACGTGCAACGCGCCGAACCGCTGCCCGTCGCGGAGGAAACGGACTTGATTAATGACTTGAAGTTAATGATCGGCGGGGCTCAACAACATGGCATTTTCAATGGTGTCCAAGATACCCTGTTCACTCCACAGACCAATTTGCGGGTGGATGGAAATGGTCGTCTCCCGGCCGACATGATTGACGAGAATCATGTGCAGGCCTGGAAGACCCTTCTGCGGAACATTGAGAACGTCCCAGGCAACCCGACCTTTCCCGGTGACACCAACAAGGAGGAGTTGATTGCCCGCGTCGACCACTTGATAAAAGCCCACGCGCCCCTGGACGCGAACGGGGGCGGGTACGCAAACCACTGGCTGGCCGCGTTGCTGGACGACAACCTCGGTCGCGTCTCGAAGAGCGAGCTGGAAATGCTTGGCGGGTACCAACTGCAAAAATGTCTGGGTCTGGAAGAATGCAAACTTCTCATGCATGTTTTCCACACCCCTTGTGGTTTGGAATGCAGGACCTAGCATGACAGAGTCTGTGAGGTCTCTGCCATGCCTATCCTGCATGAGAAACTCCCTCCCAACTCGGTCGAAAGAGGACCGCTCTTGGCAGTCATGCAACACAGATTTTTGCATGATTTGGTTTTAGCATGACAGGTTCCAATCTTCCAGACCCAGACATTTTTGCAATTCGTAGCGGGGCGGACCACACCATACGTCCCGAGGACTGGCTATGGATCTGTCAGAGTTGAAATCGACAAAGTTGAAATAATTTGCCATGCATAAATTGCCTGGCATGAAGTGCCTCTGTTGCAGGGGTGGCAAGTGAGGCCGACTGTCAGCCTGCTTGCGGTCTGCGATAGAGCTGCTACAGTAGCATGACAAAAGGCGTCTCCCTTACCCAAACAGCATGACAAACTGGATTTCGGTTTCACCCAAATTTGTCATGCGCCACTTGGAAGCTGTGTTACAACTGGCATCCGTTTTATGCATCACAAATCATTTCAACTTTGTCGATTTCAAACCTGACGCTTCCATACTGGCACGGGCCGCAGAAGGTGTGGACCCAGCTCCTGGACACTATGGATACGAACGAGGACGGGATTCTGGATAAAGTTGAAATCGACGGCTATTTCGCAGCGACCCCGAGTGGCGGAAATACAAATAACGCCATCGAGATCGATACCCCGGCCCCTCCCCTGGTCTATCTGGAGGACCTCGCGGGGCCCAACGCACCACAGAGCGGGCTGGCGCCGGCCGCGTTGCAGGGCGTGGCGTCGCCGCAGGGTACAGAGGACTGGATGAAAAGCCCCGCGGTGCCGGTGCCACTCCAGGACATTCTGGCGAACACGCGGTCCATGAATGTGATTGAGCCGGGGGAAAAACCGCACCCGTCGTTCACGCCCTTCGAAGAGCGGGCCGCCATCCACGCGCTCGAGTACCAGCTGCACGCTGCTGCTGCAGCGTATGGGGTTTTCCAACGTTACATTCTCAGCTGTTGCATGAAATTGTAATGCAAGAGCAGCAATATGGAAAGCAAAGGGGCAAGCTTGCGAGTCTCGCATCACAAATTTGCAACAGAGTTAGATGCTGTTTAGCCCTTCGAGAATTTGTCATGCGAAGCACCTTAATCTTCTGGCGAGTTATGGGAATTTTGCATGACAAATCATGTAACAGTTGAGAATGTAACAGTTGAGAACGCCATACAGCGTCGCCGTCGCCGCTCGTCGCTGGCGTAACTGAGGACAACAAAGCATCGCTGAGGAGAATTGACCTCGGCGACCAGTTGAACCAGGACGACATCACGAAGATCAACACCCTGTTGCACGTATCGATTGCAAATATGTCTGGGTCTGGAAGACTGCAACTTGTGATGCTGCATCTGGATTCTAAAAAAACTGTGACTTTCTTTGTTGCAATTGCATGAGCAGCAATGGGAATGTAATTCTTGCTACGCCGCTGAGAGGGCATTTGTCATGCGGATCAGGCATCAAGAAGCCCTCTAATAAAAATCTGTGATGCCAGGGCATGCATCACAGACAGTATGGCTCACGCAAAACGTGCATGACAAGTCTCAGCACCTTCCAGACCCAGACACATCTGCATTCGATAGCACGTCGACCATACCGACCAGCTGCCGCCGAAGAGCACAAGTACAATTACCGGGGAGGAGCAGACTGCGGCGCTGGAAGACATGAACGCAAAATGGACCGCTGCCCTCAATCCGACCACAGCCGGATATGGCGTTCTCAAATGTTACATTCTCAACTGTTACATGAATTTGTAATGCAAGACTGGCAAAAGTGAAAGGAGGAGGATTGCGCCTTTTGCATTACAGATTTGGCGCAGATTTAGATGCTGCTTAGCCCTTCGGAGATCTGTCATGCGAAACAGCTTAATTGTGGCGATCTTGCTGGTAAATTTGCATGACAAATCATGTAACAGTTGAGAATGTAACGTTTGAGAGTCTCATACCGGATCCAACTCCTTCGCGAAAGAGTACGGGTTGCAGTGGACGTATGGGTGTGTCAGGATTGAAATCGTCAAAGTTGAAATAATTTTAGAAAGTAAAATTGGTAATGAATAAAATGCATGCCGCGACGAGGTACGTGTGTTGCAGAGCAGGAAAGTGAGGCCAATTGTAAGCCTGTAGTTTGGGGTTAGTGTTAGAGCTCGGGCTGCTAAAGTAGCATGACAAAATCACTCTTCTTTGCCTAAACAGCATGAGAAACTGGATTTAGGGATCAACTCACCCGAAACACAATGCCATCCCGTAGTAGCACAGTCTGTTTATGTCATGCGCCACTTGGAAACTGGGTTCCAACTGGCGTCCATTTTATGCATGACAAATCATTTGACCTTTGTCGCTTTCGATCCTGACAGCTCCATAGGATGGGCGCGGTGTTGGATGCGACCGCCCCCTTCGACGGCAACCCGCCCGAGGAGCCACCGCCGGCGGGCAGCATTGACTGGGAACACGGACTGAAGTATGAAGTGCAAAAGTATCGTACTCGTATAAATGCATTCCAAATTTCCTCCGCGTGAGAAATGAAATTGGTAATGCGGATATAAGAAAAAAATTTGCAATGCAAGAGTTGCATTTATACGAGTACGATACTTTTGCAGTGGATATGAAGTACCTCGCGGGCGAGGACGGGAAGGTGGGCCGCGGCGACTGGCAGGGGAGTGATGCGGACTGGGACAAGCTGCTCGACCAGGTCGACGATGATCCTCGTGACGGTTACATCACGAAAAAAGAAATGGAACCTGACACGGTTCCCCTCCTGGACCCGGACGATGAAGGGCACTTTATCACGGACGATCACGATAGCAACCCCGCAGAGGATTCAGATGGCCGCGGGGAATGGGAGGACGAGCATACTACAACAACAACGACGACACAGCAACCTTTTCCAATCGAGGTGGTGGCGGGTGGAGGCGGCGGAGTCGTCCTGGTGGGTGGCGGCGCACTCTGGCTCGGCGGCCGCGGCACGAAGCGGCGTAACCCGCCGGGACGAGGACCACCACGGCGGGATGAAAAACACGATGAAAGCGACGCGGAGGACGACAAAAATGATCGACCAGACCTCGTCCCGGAAGACCGACCCCCACCACAGCGTCCAGACCCGGTAGTTCCGAGCGACAGCATCACCGACGTCGATGTGTTGCAGCGGCAGATCCACGAACTGACGCAGCTGCAGGCACAGCGACCCGTCTCGACGGAAACAAATGTGGAAATCGCTGTCGACAAGAAAAAGAAGCTATCCAGTGTAAATAAAGTAGTATTGGTATCACAGGGGTAAATGAATCACATTACAAATGAATCACCATACGGAAAAAAAAAATTTTCCAAGTACCGCAGTGCATGGCCCGGCTCGCACGCATAAGGAAGCGCCCAATATATACAACCAAATAACCTGAGACACAGCGACGCTCCTCAGGAAGGTCGCGCCTTTCTCGATAAGGTTTGCGCTATTTGGTTGGTGGCTACGGGGGACGAACGCAATGGCCATGAGTGGACGCTGGGGCCATCGCGCCTGAATAGCTTGCAAACAACTCGGGGGAAGCATTCGCAAACCAAAATACCAAGCACAAGCCCATTGCTAAAGATAGGAAAAGCGACACCATAAAAATGAAGTGATTACACCTCCATACCGTCGGGCGTAGCGTCCCGAGGGTGTCGGATTTTCTGAAAAAAGCTCAATTTTTGCCAAAAGTTCATCTTTTTCGAAGCAAAAAAAGAGGTGTAATCACCTTGCGTTTTGTAGCTATCAATTAGCCCTATGATTCATTTGACTCCTCCCGCTTAGTATCTGCTTGAATCACCCCTGCAAAAAGCCGCGATTTTTGGCATCAAATTGATGCCCGAAGCACGTCTTTTTCGCGTCAAATCACCCTAGCAGATATCAAGTGGGTTTGGCTTTTTTTTCGTCTGAAACAGGCTGCACATCTCAAGTGATTACACCTCCACTGTTCCACTTCTGCCACTTGGTAACAGTAGAGTAGGGCAAAAGTAAGAATGCGAATAGTGCGCCAGTAGCACCATGCGGGGTAGCATTATGCGCCACGGTATGATGCTTTGGGGCTGGTCTTGGGGTATCTTCTATGGCATCTTCTGCGCACTACATCTCGCAGCCTTCTCCTTACCAAAATGCGACGCCTGGGGCTTTTGGTCGCAGCCTTCTCAAGCATTCGCCCACTGCAATCTACCGACCAGCTGTGTCTGGCGCGGGGAAAAAAGCTGCAGGCGCTACGGCAGTTGGGGACGCTCCGAATTTTTTTTTTTTTCGACCCTATGACTCTTTTGAAAGTGATTCACTTGCTCCTTTGATAATTGGCGTCGTAAGTCATTATACTTCCTGATTTTCCTACTTCCTTGCATCAACACGGCATGGCGAGTGAGTCGCTTGCCGAAGCTGTATGTGCTGGATCTATCAGCGTATACTGATTCCGTTTTGCCTATGCTTTTTTAAAAAAGTTGTCATGCGAAAATGTATAGTAGTACGGTACGGCTACGGTTACGGAAATGATACTAAAAGTACCTTGATATTTGCAATGCATAGGAACGTGCTTTGGCTGATGATGCGGTGGAGAATGACGGGTATGGCTCGGACAAAAACCGCGGAAGTAAGAAATCTAGGAGCAGGAAGTGGTCGAACAAAAAGAGAAGGAGCAGTAGAAGTGCCAGCACCTCCACGTCCGCAGCTTTTTTGCAGAAGCTGGAGGAAGCAGTAGAAACACATGCCGAGGAGGAGGTATCGAAAGGAAAAATTCCCCCTCCCCATATCAAAACGGAATTTCTGATGCTGGATTTGTGTACACAAATCAGGTTTGTGCTGCAGAGAGGCAATGCGGCCAGATCCCCGGGCTAGGTAGGGGCGTATGAGTCTAGTTGCTCAGCATGGCAAGCGGCTCACTTTTAGGGCCAACAGCATGACAAATCGCTTCCATAATGGGGCGGAAGCTTCTGCCCTTGTCTTCTTGCAAGACAAATGTGATCTGTGGCCTCAAATCAGCAACGCAAATTTTCGGAAGCATACCTTTTCGATATGGGGAGGGGGGATCTTTCTTTTTGATAGGAGCAGGAGGAGGAGGGACAGCGACAGCACGACGGCCAGAATTTTGACGAGTCGCGGAGGAGTAGTGACGTGGTTGGAAAAATTCAAATGGTACACGATGTAGTAGAAGAAGAACAGCGACAAGCGGTGGATGATCTTGTTGATCCGCATCAACAAACAAGAGAAGAGCCATCTGCTGTGGCCGTGGTCCCCCCGTCGAATACAAGAACTCTGGTCTTTTCCAATCAAGAGAAGAAAGACCAATTCGCGCACAATCCCACGCCACGGAAATATGGAGGCACAAACATCAGGCTCTTGGAAATCGAAAAAGTTCAAGTTGAAATACTTTTGCAATGCATAAAATCGACACAAACTACACCCCACCGGTTGATGAATGCGGCCAAATTGCAATTATTTCTAAGCGGCGCATACCGATAGAAAATTAGTGAAGCATCAATACCAATGCAATTTGGCATGCTTTTTGGGGCAAAGAGGACTGCTTTTACCATGCTGCATCGCAGCTCTATGATCTCTGACCCTCAACAGGCTCGCTCTCACAGTCGGCCTCTTCGTTTGCCATTCCTGCGAGAATGGGACACTGTGTCTGGCATGATCTCATGCATGGTTCAGCCGAACCTTGATGTGGATTTCGAGCCTGGCACCCCCATAAGAAAACTACCCGACTGCGAGGATCTTCGAGTGCAGCAGCCTTGAAGATGGGAGCTGCTACCCTAAGTAAAACCGTCCACCCCTTGATTGATTGTTTTTCTTGGTTGTTTGCACGGCTTCCACACGAGGACCACCCAGCATGACAATATAATGATCATTCGATTTATAGATATAGAAATTTTTATCTTCATCAGGTCCTGACCCCCAAGAAGAAGTCGCGGAGCCCAGAGAGTTCTTGATCGTAAGAACCGGAGAAGATGGAGCAAGTACGGAGGGTGGTGGTGAGCAGCAAAACGGGGCTGATCATGCTTCTGACCACTCCGGGCGGACCGTCGTAGCTCTTCGTGGAACAAGTAAGCGCACGGGGGTTTCTTCCCGCACCAGTGCTACCTCTGCTACCAAGACTAGTACGACATCAACCAGCAGCACCTCCCAGGACGAGGAGAAGCAAAAAAGCATGCTTGCACGACGTTTCAGTTTCTCGACAACTTTCATCAAGAACTACACGAGCGGCGTCTTCTCGCGCCACCAGCTCCACGTCTTGCTCCTGTTGGTTCTAGTTCCGCTGCTCGGGGTCGTGCTATTGTTTGCGGTCTACTTTGGACTCGTGAAGAAAAATCGAGTTGCAGCTGGTGTTCATCCAACATCCGGGTGGTGGTGCTGGACAAAGAAGCAGAATCGCATTGTCCCCGTTAGTGGGGACGATGTTGGTACATCAACCTCACCGGAGGTCGGGGAGGACGAGGAGGTAGTTTTCTCTCGAGGCTCGTTGGGACAACTTGCAAACTCTTCGATGAGGCCGGAGGATGCAGCTGCTCGTACGGAGCAGGTGGGCGAGCTGCAATAAACGTCTGGAACAACAAGCTGGGATGATTGATGAAGTTGTTCCGAAAATAAACGGGGACTATTTCTTGTTCTTACCAGATTCATCAAATTGAAGGTGAATTATTGCACGCTGATACACCAATGGAAATCAATGGTTATTTGTCTTACTCGTTCACATTTTACAACTAATCAAAGCTTAACTCGTTATCTTTACAGCCGGAATGTTGATTCTTCCCTAAAATTATGAAAATTAAAACCTGTACAAAAAAATCAATGTAATCGTAATACTGTATCTCTAACTTTCAAAAAGAGCACGACGTTGAAAAATAATTTTTCGAAATATGTAGATGTAACGACAAGATGCCACAAAAAACGCAGCCTTTTATTCATTGGTTCTCTGTCTTGTGAGTGAGAGTGTTATTCTTATGAGGTCCATCGAGGAACCAATCACAATCGAAATCGTGGTTATCAGGAACAATCGACTAGGATTCTTCAAATTGCATGGAGACGAGCCCCTGCTCTATAGAAATAAGTAAACGTCCGACCGACATTGCGGTTGAGGACATCTTCTTTAGAAAGAGATGAAGAACAAAAATTAATTTGCAAGCCTTGTAATAGTTTTATCGAAATTTTCAAACTTCTCACACTCTATAGCGGTACAATCAAGATAGGAACTATCCGGCCGAACGTGTTCCGGCCGAACGCTAAATACAATAGGAGAAATGCGACTTCCTTTTCAGTCGAGAACAGCACTTCTAATTTTGTAAAATTAACGTGCTGACTAAAGTATAAAGACATAATCATGAAACTGTACATAAAGACGCCAGAAGTAGGTCCCGCTCATGCTTTACTGTACAATACAAGAGCGAAAAAAAAACGACGTGCCACTAGTACTTCTTGCCTGGACGTGGAGCGCGGAGACGACGTGACCACCCGGTCATCTCAGCACTTGACAAACACGAGAACCTGCTGACAAGTATAAATTTAAATGAAAATGAGCCACCAGCTGCCGTGGAGGTGCCGACGCCGAGTGCTAGCACGACCGCACGAAAACTGTTCCGCTGCTTGTCCGTTTGATGCTATTTTCCATTTCATCGCGCACTGTCGATCGCTCGTCGTCGTCTTCGTTCCACGACCCTCGGGACGAGGGAAATGGAAATCGCATCTTCGCAAAAGTAGAAAATATCGTCATCGTCGAAGTCGTGGTATTGTAGTGTTCGTTATTTGATGTCGTCGCACAGCAAAGAGGACTTGCACGGTCGTTCTCGTTGAGATGTTCGTATCGTATGTGGAGGTCGGATTCACTACTGCAACTGTTTATATGAACATTGGTCGCGTGGGAATTTATCTATGTAAAAAGTGAATTTGGATTTGCATTTGCGGATTTTTAGTTTGTTCGTGCTTTTTTCTTTCTCTTTTCCGCCGTTGTTGACGTCATTTCCTCCGCTTGTGAAACTCAAAAGCAAAATTATGGGCGGCACCACAAGCCGCGCCGTCAATCTTTCGGCGGAATTTCATCTAAACGAGGTTGCTGCGCAGCAGGAGCACGATGCATGCCTTGGCCTGTTCGGCGGTATTAAAACGAAAAATGTAAACGAGCTAGCTACAGTCCTGGCGCCAACCTCTTCTAGAACCTCGACCACCACGACCAACTTGCTCTCAAATTTTTTTGATAAAACCTCTTTTTTCACAAGAACGACAACGACAACCACTTCATCAACCGCGCCGGGTCGTGGGGCTGCAGGGACTGCTGCTGCTGCTGCTGCGGAACGAACTACAAATAAAAAAACCTGCTTCTGCGACGGAGCGGCGCCGAATGCGTCGCTGCTGCGTCGCTACCATCTATTCATCGACACGGATCCCTGTCGCACCTGCGGAACCCAGGGTGCCGCCTACGTCCGCATCGGGGGCCGGAGCAGCGAGACGGGGTACCGACTGCTGAAGCGCGGGTTTCCCCCCGCGTCGCGGTTTGAGATGGACATCTACGCACCGGACGTGGGTCGGGTGCAGTACCTGAAGCTGGCGTCGCACACCCGGGACGCCTGGCTGCCGCGGCGAGTGTTCTTGGAGAATCCGGAGACCGGGGGTATGCTGGAGTTCCCGGCGGGCCAGCGGGTCGGGGAGCCAAACACCCCGGAACTCACGATCTACCCAGAACTCGAGGAATCCAGGAAGGACGATTAAAAATGCGGGAAACGCAGCAAAAAATGAGACTGTTGGAACCACCACTGAACGAAAGAACGAGCGACACAACGTTTACGTACAAATATGAATATCTTTTTGCAGTTCTGGAACTACCGTAGTTCCTGACCTTCTAGCGCTTCGGTTCGCTCGCTAGGCGTACGTTGCTCTTCTTGCTGGATCGATTTACATTTTTCCTTAATTTATGTTCTCTGCCTCTGCAGCAAGAAAGTTATCGTAGATCGACTTCACAATCGTGCTGCAAATCAGAGCACGGCTTTCCAGCCGTGCTCTGATCGCGATGAGGTTCTTCGGGTGTATTGACGATTGAGGGGCCCTCGTGCGTCGTAATGATCGTGGTAAAGGAGGCAGTCGCAATCGGACCAATCGTCGATGCTGTATCGCCGCTTCAATTCGTTTATGATAGTACGGCACTACGACTACACGACCACTGACAGTGACTCAATTGTCGGTAATGTTTTTTGCACCATATCCAATACGGATTCTCACCGCGATAACAAAAGCCAAGGACGAAATAAGGCGTGAAGAACTGATTTTATCAACGGCACATGATGTAGTTAGTCTCTCTTTAGACAAGTCCTTGTGCCACCATAGTTTTTTTTTGAAGAGATACGCGAACGTTGTGGTTGTGAGATTCCGGAGGCATTTTTTGGTATACGATATTAAGAACCACCACCGTTTTCACAGCAAAACGAATACGAAAACCTGTGCAATATTACCTTTGCATTTCATGACTTTCCATCCTACACCCTAGGCACAATATCAATTTATCTCAATTTCCATCAGAAACAAAGCACCATGGACAACGTCGACGAGGTTTTTGGGTCGAATTTCGACAACTTTCTGCAGAATTCCAACAACGTCAACATTGCGCCAGTAGTGGACAAACTACAAGGAGAAGGACAAGCTGGTATTACGAAAACATCAAGCATAAACCAAAGTAAAAATGGAACTACCAGTAGTATCTCTTCAGCTAGTCTACTCTCATCCTGCACAACAACTCGGAACTCTAACAAAGACTCCTCGACGTCCTCACCCGCCGCGGCGACCATCCGAAGGAATAAGCGCAGCCTGCTCCGCGGCCAGTCGTATGACATTGACATGTTTGCCACGCACAAGTCCCAGCAGACGCTGCTGGTCGAAAACGCGCGGCTGCGGCGGGAACTGGAGGAGAGTAAGCGGAGTTTCGCCGGCAAGGAAGCCTGCTTTTTGAACGAGATTCGCGCACTGCAAAAACTGTGCGGAGAGCGGTTCCGGGTTGTTACCGTGGTGGCTGAAGACAGCAGTCTCAATGGCCGGGATGAAGCAGGGGAACTGCAAGCAAATGGGAGCACGAGCACGAACACGAGGATCCTTGGCAAAGATATTAAAGCAGATGAGCCCACGTCGTCTGTGCTTGCCGGGTTGGCCGCAAACGTGGTGGCGGGGCAGCTCGCGCGGACCAGTGGCCAAACTTTGACGACGAAAACGAGGCCCAGTACTATTGACACAACCAACATGACGATGACGCCCACGCCGTTTCCTCCTGCTGTGATGACGACAGTGACACAAGAAGCTGCACATCAAAGAGCTAGCAAAACGCGCACGACCAACACAACCTTCAGCAGCAAGAACAAAACCAACAAGCCGTTTGCGTTTTTAAAGGCGAGCGGTCAATCCTCGTTCCTGTCGTCCGGCGGTGCAGCAGCACCATTATCTGGTGCACCAACAACATCTGTGGAGCAAGACATCAAGGTGCACGATATGCAGCGTGTCTTTCTCCGGCGGTTTGACCATCCTGGGTTGATGAAGAAGACGTCGTATAAAAAAGTAGTGTCTCTTCAAACACGAACCGTGCCGCATAAGTCCGAATTGGAATTTCTGGCGTCGTCCGATAACTCGGAAATCGAAATGATAAATGCGCAGGAGGACGAAAATCTGCAAAGGAGTATGACCAGTAACCAGTTTGAGTCTTGCGGCAGTTCCTCGTCTGCGCCGTCATCCTCTGCTTCTTCGTCGAAACAAACATCTTCCAATTCTGGTGATCACGTACAACTCTCGACGACGACGGAGCAAAGAGGTGGGCTGCAGGAGAGCAACGATCATCTGGTAGTAGATGAAGTTCTTGCTGTGCGCGGTACAACTCGGACGAGCCAAGATCAGGATCACTATCAAGCAAAGCAAGAATTGGATGAAGTAAACGAGGAGTTGGAAGATGACACGGAGGACTGGGCCTTTCTCGAACGCCGATTCGTGCCGTTCTCAAGAACAACAAGTGGAATGAAAAGCCGGGATAGAAATGCTACAGAGAGGACCACGACGACCGGCGGGATCGTCGTGCCAGATGCTGGTCCTGGTGCGCAAATGGTAAACCCCAAAAGCAACGCTAGAGCGACTGCTACAGCGCCAAAAAAGCCACTCGTCTTCGCCGTTTCTCCAAATAAGACGCGAGTTGTATCAAGCAGCTCGGCTCCAGCTCCTGTCGGCGGAGCGTGGTCCTCCGCAGCGCTAGTAGCCGCGACCACCACGACGGGAGAAGGTGGACAAATCCCTAGTGCAAGTGCTCAAGAAGGATCGATTATACCCAGTACGACGATAGTAATGAAAACTAACGCCAACAGAGGACAACAAGCTACCCCTGCAGCTTCAGCGGGACGTGGACCAACTCGAGCATCTTCGCTGCTAAAAACGACAATCACGAAAGGAAAATCGATTCAGAAAGCTGCTTCCGCGTTTGGGTCGTTTGCTGCAAATCGAGCTCTTGAGCGGAGAACGACAGTGCAAATCGTAGAGGAGCAGGGGCAGGAACAGCCTCCATTAAACAATACCGTCAAGAACACTGAAGAAATAGAAGATGCAGTTGGAAAATTAAGGCGGGAAAAGGTCGTCCGCGGTCGGGGTATCGTCAAGAAGTCCGCAACAGAGTCCTCGATCTACGTCCCGCATCCGGAAAGAACTTCTGTGGAACAACCGGAAGCTGAAGTAGAGCTATCATCAGCTACAGCTGCACAACTAAGGCAACGACGTCCACCTGACAAGCCGAACTACAGCACTATTAGCCGGAAAAACACAGCTACGCAAAACGCCTTGGCTCGCTTCCGCAATTCTGTGGCGGCGGTGCGGGCCGGTGCGACCACTGGTAAAAATGCGATGCAGGAGCTTTCATCGGGCAGGCAGAAGAACCTTCAGAGGAGCGGATCTATAGCTGTGAAGAATACGGCTTCTGCAGGAGCTGCGGGAGGTGTTGCTGTTGATCTTAAGGGGACTGTTGAACAACAAACGAATGCAGTAAAAACCCCCGTAGAACGGTCGCCGCAAAAATCTAGTTCAACACTTGCAGGAGCTGACTCGACTACATATTCAGCCACGACGACACCGGCCGGCGCGTCGCCACAGTTGAAACGTTCATTCTCTACCAACCTGCCTCGGCCACCAGTGGCAGGAACGAAAGCAAATGCGAGGATGCGGCATGTGGCCGGTAGTGTTTTGGACAAAATTCGAGAGCAGCGGCGGGAGAGTGCGAAGCTGGAGTAGCGCGAAGTTGCTTTCTTGCAGACTCGCCGGCAAATGAAGTTGAAGTTGAACAGGAGCTCCTGCTTGCAGTCGCAGCCCCGACATCAACTCTGCGGTACCGAACGACAAATTATCGTGGCCATGTACGAACTTTTTGCAGTAGATGATCGCGATGACGATAGATCATGCGAATATAGAAATCGGGTGTCTCTGAACTTCAACTTGCAGTTGCTGTTGCACTTCATTGTGAACTTACTTCGGATTATTTGGGGACGCGAAACAAACGTAGGGAGGAGAGACCCTAAGCGTGTTGTTCTTTGGCAAAATTCGTAGTGGTTCCACGGCACGTTCATATCATCCACGACGAAGCAAGCTGATGTAAGTGTAACCTGTCATATGGGAAGCCAAAGTTTTAGTTTTGTGTACTGTAATAGTAGGGTTGAGTGTTGGTGTTTCAAGAGGGTTGCTCCAGCGGGAATACACGCTGAGGGAAGGTGAATCACTTGCGTTAACGCAATGAATATACGAGGAAAGACAGTCCGTCGTGTCACTTCTGAGATTGAGTGACAAGCATGTAGCATGAACTTGTTGAACCAACACTAAATGCATCTTACGACACGACTAGCCTGCTCTGGGACCACATAAGTATTATTGAAGCAATACACAAGATGAAATGGCCCCCGGATAGAGACTGGTGTGCTGCCGAGAGGACAACGTGGCGTGTAGTTGCCGCGCTCCGTCCCGCGAAGATACAGTTTTTTGTGGGAAGAGACAAAAACATGCAAGGCGACTTCGAGGACGAGAGAATAAGTCGGAGATCGGTAGAACTAGCATCATGAGAGCAGCAATTACAATTGGCTCCTCGTGTTGCACATCTCGCAACTCTTCTTCTTCGTCTTGGTGCTGGGTTCATCTCATCCTCTCATTGGCAACATCACTATCTGCAGATTCGTTACCATGTCTGGATCTGGGCGAGGCAATCGCAAGGGCATGTTTGCCGCGTCGAGAAGTTCTTGTGCGCTGCGGGTCTTCTTTTCTTCCACCTATGCGATGAACAAAACAACGTTGCTCCAGCACCTTCTCTTCCTCCTCGCACTGTTATTGCCCGAACATTTTTACGTCCTCGCGGATCTTCCTCTCCACTGCTTGATCCAGGATGCGGTCGGGGACTGGACCTTTTACGTTGAGGACGGCCTTTTGCCCGACGAAGAGGATTATGCATTGCAAAAGCATCGTACTCGTATAAATGCATATACTAATTTCCTCAGCATGAGAAATAAAATTTGTCATGCGGGTTTACTTCACGAAAAATAAAAAATTTGTAATGCATGACTGCAATTACTACAAAATAAGCACGATACGTTTGCACAGGATAAGGATGAGGAGAGTCTGAGTCGTTGGTTCACCTACGCCGACGAAGAAACGGAGGAGGCGGACGACGCCGCCACCTCCGTAGAAGCTGAATCAACCGACCTCCGTGATTTGAATCTGCTGTACCCCATTCCCACATGCGGCCACACCTTCCCGAACTCCGCGGCGGTTATGGCGCAGCTGGACCAGCGGAAGGTGGTTGCGGAGCGGGTGGCGTTGCTGACCACGCCGGAGGGAGAGCTGGTGGAGGTGACGGATGACAAAGCACTAATCAGGCCGGACGAGTTGATGTCACCACTAACGAGGACTGGTGGCCCAGGTGGTGGTGGTGGCCGAACTTCTAAGTCCTACTACCGCCCCCGGCGGAAAAAGAGGAAGCGCATTGCTCCCACGTGGTGGCGGGGACTGAATGCGAGTAGGGAAAACATCACTGCATTTTTGCAGGAGGGAGGTGGAGCAGGGGTCGATGATGATCTTCTACTTCCAGGCACCTCCAGCGCAGCGCTTTACTCGGCCGGTGGCCAGCAGCACAGTTCTGTTTCATCTGACAGTGATGTCGTCCGCATCCCGACTCCTCAGTACAAGCCCTACAAGGAGATTTCCGTGAAGCTCACGGACGAAGTGATGTCAGAAAACATGGGCCTGCGCGCGCTCGTGGACAACGAGGAGTATCAAATGCAAATATGCCTGGGTCTGGAAAGTGGGAACTTGTAATGCTAGCGCTACATTCATGGGAAATCTGTATTGCATAACCGACAAAAGCCGCAGCCATTTTTGTCATGCAGAAACGCAGTTTCTCATGCGCATGCGGGCTGCCTATGAGAAAATGCTCCGGAACAAAGTTGTCACGCTGGTCTGCATTCGGAAGTGTTTCCATCATGCACATTTTAGCATCACAAGTTTCCAGACCCAGACACTTTTGCACTTGATAAGGAGGCGGTGTGGACCATGGTAGCGGACGAAGGGGTGCACATCCGGTTGCAGGACAAGATATCCTGTGCAAAAGTGTCGCACTCGTAGTAATTCTTGCAGTTATGCATTACAAATCTTTTTCCTAAGGGCAATCAGCATGACAAATTCCATTTCTCATCATGCTGAGGAAATTTGTAATGCAATTCATACTAGCACGATGCTTTTGCAATTCATACAAGGAGTTTTTCGCGCACTTCGACTTCCGCCTGGTGAACAAATACCCGGACTTCCAGGACGGCACCGTGAAACGGTACCCGAACATGGAAAACATCGTGGGCTTCCAGGGCATTGTCAACGGCACGGGGATATGAACTGCAAAAGTATCGTACTCGTATAAATGCATTACAAATTTTCTCAGCATGAGAAATAAAATTTTTAATGCGAATTTACCTTAAAAAGAAGATTTGTAATGCATGATTGCAATACGAGTACGATACTTTTGCACAGGATAGGGGAGGAGACTCCCGCCGAAGGGACAAGACTACCTCTGCAAGTGCGACGTGTTGAGCGCGGGGTGGACTTCGGTCACGGAAATCGACGTCACAAAATTGAAAAAGCCGAACAAGAACCCATTTGTGTACCGAAGACCCGCGGAGGGCGGTAGCGGCGCAGGAGGGGGCGGAGCTAGTAGTACAGAGGCAGCTGGTGGTGCAGCTGCAAACCCGGCGGAAGAGATCCAGGCAGCGCGGGAACAGGAAGAGAAACTTGACGAAGAGGATGAGGAGCAGGCCAAGTCGACGCGGTACGGCTGTTTCTGGGGCCACAAGCAGGGCAAGGACGTCTCTGAGGGCTTGGAGAAAATTTTGCCGATGAACGTCTCGTTAGCGCATTTGCAAAACGCGAAATTTATCCACCGAAGGAAGACCAAAGTGGTGGACCAGTCGCGGGAGGTGGTGAAGAAGGGCGGGTACAGATTGTATGTGGAAAAGATCCCGAAGCAGTTCAACAACTCTGCGCAAGCCATACCGGAGCTGACGACCCACATCGCGCAGCACGGCACGCGCGGGGTGCTCAATGCGGAGTACACCGACTGGCTCACCGCTTCGTTTCTGCAGAAGGATCATGATCATTCTAGTACAATATTGAGCAGGACGAGGGACGTCGTAAACAAGCAGCAGCCACTGCTGCACCCGATTTCGTACTACCTGGAAAAACGAGAAACGAATGAAAAAAGTAGGCAAAGGCTACGCCGAATTATAAGTAAGAAAGTCTCGAAAAAGAAGAAGAGAGCCTCTGAACAGGGAGCTGCTCGCCAAAACCTGCGGGACGGGGGCTGGAAGATGCTACCAACCGCGGAATATGCATTGCAAATATGTCTGGGTCTGGAAGGATGCAACCTGTGATGCTACCTCTGGATTCTACATAAAATCTCTATTGCATGAACAGCAATAGTTTTTTGCCACGCGGAGCGAGCATTTCAATTTCTCATGCGGTATGGGCATCAAAAAGTCCTTGCAGAGTCTGTGATGCTACGGCATGCATCACAGACATTATGGGTCATGCAAAATCTAGATTACAAACTCCTGCATTCTTCCAGACGCAGACATATTTGCATTGGATACGGAACTCCCCAACTCCGATGCGTTCCCGGTCAACTTCACGTGGCGGGGGCACGAATATGAGAGTGCACGACTCCCCTCCCCTCATTTGTCATGCAAAGTCCCAAATCTACCTTCTGCCTGTTAGCACTTTTGGCATGACAGACTCCGAAAGCCAAAACAGCACTTTGCCAGGAATTTGTCATGCAAAAGCTGCATCTTTGCCAGCGCTTGTGTTGCTGTTCATGCAACACAAATGAGGGGGAGGGGGAGTTGTGCACTCTCATAACGAAAGTCTTTCGGCCTCGCTTCCGGAAGAGCTGGACATTTTGTCTGAGGATTTCGACCAGGGCGCTTGTGGCAGCTGCTACGTGCACAGTGCGACAAACGTGATGCAGATGCGAACCAGGATCGCGTTTCAGAGAAGGTATAAAAAAGCTGGATGCTGCACCGGCGGACAGATACGTGATTTTTTGTTCGACAGTATGCACATGGCACCACACAGACACATCGTTTCTTTCTACGAAAATAAAAGTAAAAGCTCCTCCGAACCATCTACATCAATGTGTACATCATGATGATGATTCGTATATTAGATACAACGTGTCCTACCCGCTGACCCTGTCCTGGCGCGCGGCGATGCGTTGCAACCCGTACAACGAGGGCTGCGGCGGCGGCTTTCCCTACCTGGTCTTCAAGCAATTCGCGGAAACCGGGGTCCCCGCGATCGAGAAGGCGAACGCCGGCTGCGACCCGATACGGTATCAACGGATGGTTTTTGTGCGCCACTTCCCCCACATCGTGAAGGTGCCAAACGCGGCGAAAATCCTCCGCTACATGCTACAGTTCGGCGCGAAGTTGGGCGACGATGTCATCGTGAAAATCTTGCTTCTCATATGACAGTGCACAACTCTCCCTCCTCCTCATTTGTGATGCAAAATACCCGATCCACCGCTTGCCTCTTGGCACTGTTTGCATGACAAGTTCTTGTAGCCCAAATAGCACTATGCTCCGAGTGCAAATTTGTCATGCAAAACCAGCATTGGTGTTGATGCTCATATTGCCGTTCATGCTATACAAATGGAGGGGAGGGGGAGTTGTGCGCTGTTATATCTCAACTGGGTGCAGTACGAGAACCAGAAATGGTGGGTGTACGGGACGTATGCTGTGCAAAAGTATAGTACTCGTAGTAATCGCAAACATGCATTACAAATCTTGCTCTTAAGGTAAATCCGCATTACAAATTTTAGCCTTCATGCTGAGGAAATTTATTTGTAATGCATTTATACGAGTGCGATACTTTCGCACAGGATAGGACGGGCGGAAACTTGAATTTGGACGGAAAAGTGTCGGAGGCAGATACGAAAGAATTTGACGCAAAGTACAACGAGACAGCAGTGGAATTCTCCACGAGGGCCCGGATATACATTGCAAATATGTCTGGGTCTGGAAGGTTGCAACTTGTGATGCTGTCTCTGCATTCTAAAAAAAGCTGTATTTTTGCATGACCAGCAAGAGGGGTCCAGTTTTTGCTACCTGGAGAGGGCATTTCTCATGCGGAATGAGCATCAGGAAGCCCTCTAGAGATCTGTGATGCTAGGTTATGCATTACAGGCGTCATGGGTCATGTAAAATTAGACCAGAAAATCGGAAGAAGTACATGTTTTTTTGCGCATCCCCTTGCAACGGGGGTCGCGGGCTGAATGAGGTTGGGGGGTGCGAAGGCGCGACCGCGTTCCGGGTTGTTTTATCCCGGAAAAATTAGCCCCCGGCATTGCGGCTGCGCGGCCGGGGCCGGGGCGGGTCGGCTTGGCGTAGATAGGAAGGCGACGGCACACAGCCAACACCTCGCCACCCGCCCCCACGCTGGGCCCACGTCGGGGACACACAACAGACGCGGCGCGCATCCCGGGGCCCCAACGCGAAGCCCTTCCGGGCCCGGAAAAGCTCTTGCTTTGGCTGCGGCCTGGCGCGCCTTTTCCCTTCATTCCGGGGCCCCGGCCGGCGGGTGAACTGCAGGCCCCCCAAGAGGCGCGCGCGCCTCCCCCTTTCGGAGGGGGGGGAAAAGGGGGCCCGAATTGGCCCAATTCGCCTCCCTTTTTGAGGGGGGGTAAAATGTGCCCGATTCTGGCTCATTTTGCCCCCCCCCTGTAGTAGCGGGGGAAGGCCATTTTTTGCCCCCCCCTAAAAAAGGCGGCAGAATTGGGCCAATTCGGCCCCCTTTTTACCCCCCCCTCCAGAAGGGGGGCCCGCGCGCCTTCCGGGCCCCCCTTCCCGGCCCCCCAATTGTGGGACGGCTGTTGTTGGGGCCGAAGCAGGCCCCACCTTAGGGGCGCGCGCCCACCCTACTGCTTCGAGGGCCGGCCCCTCCGGTACGGCGAGCAGGCCCATGCGCTTCCGGCAAAAAACATGGCGGCGGCGCACCGGCCCGACCGGGACGGGCCCGCGGGGAGGCCGCTTGGTGGGGCGGCGTTTCTCGCTCTTGGCGGGCTTCGAGGTCGGGAGGCCGCCCCGGCTCTCTTTGGCAAGCCACAACCCCCGAGCCGCTGCATGGCGCAGCGAGGTCCTCGGGCCGGGTGTACTGTCGGGGCACCCCGCCGCCCCCGAAGCGAAACGAAAGCGGCCCGTCATGCAAGCGGGTGCGCGAAAAAGTATGTACTTCTTCCGATTTTCTGGTCTAATAAAATCAGCGCGACAGGTCTTGCATTCTTCCAGACCCAGACATATTTGCATTTCATACCGGAAAGAGATCAACGACATCGTGCAGAACATCGCCCTAGGGCCGATGCGGAACGGCGGGGTCGGCACGGCTTCGAAGGATGTCTATTACGCCGACGAAAAGCTGAGGGAGAAGCGGGCGGAGGCAGAGGCGGCGGCGGTGGAGTACAAGCAGAAAGCGGCGTCACTCTTGCAGAATTTCATAGCGCTGGGGAAAGATCGGCGGGTGTTGGGCCGGAATATTAAGGAGGATAAGAGTAGTAGGCTTGTCAGCGGTGCTCTTACACCGGCGCAACCGTTGTTGTCAGCTCCTTTGGGTGGAGTAGTAAGTGGCGTTGCCGTAGCAGCAGTAGTCGCAGATTCTCGTAAGCACGAGGAGCCTTCAGTTCTTCACCAGCAGAAACCACGAGCAAACAATCCCAGTGCTAAAAGATTCACCCACACCGCTTGGGCTGAAGTGCTTCGGAAATTAGAGTCGCTGGAAGAAAAAGTCGGAACGAAGCTCGACGCTGGAACAAACAAAAATGCTGATGCGACTGCTGCTGCTGCTGCCGCTGCTGCTGCCACAACCGCCCAGGACAAATTTGCCTCGGCCGCCGAGAAGCTACACTACAAAATCGATAACCACCAAAACCTCCAAAACGACCTGCAAAAACTTTCCCTGTTTCAGGAACCGGGGTACGACGCGTGGATGGTATGCATTGCAAAAGTATCGTACTAGTAGTAATTGCAATACAAATTAGCTCAGCATGACAAATGGAGTTTGTCATGCTGTTTTGCCTTGGGATGGAGATTTGTAATGCATAACTGCGATTACTACGAGTGCAATACTTTTGCACAGAATAGATGGGCATGTTCAGCAACAAGTGGAAGAACGAGATTCCCCATAACCGCACAAGAGCCGTTATGGAACTGTCAGGATCGAAATCACAAAATCGATAGAATTTGTGATGCATATCATAAAATCGATACCAGTTGGAGCCTCAGTTCCCAAGTGGCGTATGACAACTTTTGGGTGCACCAAAATCCAGTCTGTCATGCTGTTTGGGCAAAGAAGCCTGCTCCTGTCATGCTACTCTGGCAGCACATCGCCTCCTCCTAACTAGGCTTGCAATCGGTCCCCTTTGCCTGCTCCCCAGCACAGGCCTTACGTGCCATACATTTTATGCATTACATTTCGATCCTGACACTCCCATAGCCCTTCTGCTGAACGTGGAGAACACCGTCCGGCAGATTCTGGCCCAGCCCGATTCCCTCAGCGGCGAAGCTTTGGGGAACAAACCGTGCGATTTGCGGCGGTGCTTTGGCATGCGGATGCCGACGAGGCGGGATTACCAGGAGATTTTTCACGAAACGTACGAGCCGTTCTTGATGCACAAACGGTCGAAGATTTTGGACCGAAGCCGGTATGGGAGAAGTTTGAAGCACTTCTTCGTGCAGAGAATCAAAGCGGAGAAAGCTGCGAAGGAAAAGAAGCATGGTGTCGATAGTACTAGTACAACAACGAAGAAGAAAGAGAAGAAGATGGACAAAGTGCGGGACATCATTTTTCACAGGCGTGATGTAGTACATCACCAGGCTCTTGAGCAGAAAAAAGTAAAAGGCCTCCAGAACAATCGTCTGCTAGAGGAGCAAGTGGATAAGAGAAAAAGTACGGCCAAGGGCGGCGCAAAAAGGAAAAAGTCAACGACGACTTTGAAAATGGTCATGGAGCTGGACGACGCGGAGAAAGGAGCGACAAAAAATAACAAAGAACTGCAGAAGACGAGGACCGAAGGCGCGAACAGTGACAGTGCGCTTTCCGCTGCCCATTTGAGTCAAATCTTAACCAACTTGCCGGATCATGAAGGAGCCGTTGCAGATGTAGTAGATGGTCCAAGAACGTCTGCCGATCCCGATCTTCATGAAGAAATTCCTGCTGAAACCATAATTTCTGACCACCAGCGTCGTGCTAGCCCTGGTGATGTTCTAGGAACTTTTCTGCAACTGCAAGTGCAACAGACCGATTCTTCAGCAAGTGCAAGCGCTCGCACTGAAATAAGCGAAGGAGCCACAAGTAGAAGTCTCACCACGTTGACCCAGCCCCGGACGCCACCCCCGCCGACATCCGAAGACGACTACAACCAAGTCCAAGCGATGCACAAACTCCTCGTTTTCGCAAAGTACTGGGGATACGTGGGCGGGTACGCGCAGGGCGCAGAGGAGGATCTGATCATGCGTCACATCTACAAGGACGGCCCGGTGACCATGTCGCTAAACCCGGACGGAGTGAAGCATTTTGGGTATTTGCACAAGATGGAAGCGCAAAGGCGGGTACTGGACGCGTCGAATCCCTTTTTGAGTAGATTGGCCGAAATGCAGGAACCGCTGCCGAGCAACGAGAAGATCGTCCAGCCGTGGTCGCTATGAATTGCAAAATTATCGTACTCGTACTACTTGCAACCTTGCATGACAAACCTACCTTTTTACAACCTGAATTAGCATTACAAATTCCACTTTTTTTTCTGATACAATTTGTAATGCAATTTTTACTAAGTAGCACGATACTTTTGCAATGCATAGTCGCAGTCCACGCACAGCATCATCTGTGTGGGGTGGGGCGTGCAGCAGAAAGTCGTGGACTACAGAGAGGTGGTAAGAGACGCAAAGAGGAAAAAGAAAAACAAACACTCGAAGGATCTATATGCGCTGCAAAAGTATCGTACTCGTATAAATGCATTGCAAATTATTTTGTTCTCAGCATGAGAAATAAAATTTGTGATGCGGATTCACCCCAAGAAAAAGATTTGCAATGCATGATTGCAATACGAGTGCGATACTTTTGCACAGGATAATCTAGAGAATGGCGTGACGACACCAGCTCCGCCGTCAGAGCAATCGGATTTCCCCATTTTGAAAGGCGAGGAAGATGGAAAAAATAATGCAGCGGTGGATTACAGGTATGGGGAAAAGGAGATGGAATCGCTGCGGAAAGAGAAGAAGGGTCCTTCGGCGGCGTTAGAGGCGGCCCCGACCATGTTGGTGGAACAGAGTAGAAGAAGCGACGCAGAAGTTGTAGAGAGAAAAGCAAAACAAGAACAAGAAGCACGTCGGCCAATAAAGCAACATTGGCGAAGAAGTGGTCACCAGCGAGGACAGCAGCACGAGATCCGAATTTTTACCCGTGGTCGCCACGGGCAAAATGAAAATGATGCTCTGCACGACGAAGAACATGACCCCGACGAAATCCACCCTTCGCTCGCGGTTTTGCTATGCAAGAAAAAAACTGTGTAAGTGTAAATCTGTGATGCAGAAAATGCAAAACAGTTACACTTGTCATGCTCAACATGCATGATCGGCTCGCTTCCTATGTGTTTTTCCTTCCTATCTGCGCATAGCAAGTTTTTCCTGCTAGGGCAGACAAACTTGTGATGCTGTTTTCTCAAAAGACTTACACTAACACAGTTTTTCTCTTGGATATTTGCTGTTCCAAATGCAGAAAAGGGCGTGGAAGAGAAGTACTAGAGTCGGGCAAAATCTACTTCATCGTGAAGATCCAACAGATCCAGGATTTTCAGATGCGCAGGGTGAAGTGGAGGACGGTGCTGGTGAGCAGGCCGGAGAAGAAGAATCTAGTGCACCAGCATCCGACAGTAGGGTAGATCTAGATGGCAGCGCGGATGAAAATGATGTTGAAGATGCAGATGATTCTGAAAATGCTATGCCTTGGACGGTCGTTAGCGTACAGAAGGGTGAATTTGCACTGAATTTGTATTGCATGACTTGCATTTAAGTAAGTACTTAAAAGAGAAGTGCGCTAGGTATGGACACGAGCCCAAGCATCCCACATAGCGTGAAGGGCTGCTCGTCGCGTGGTGGCGCTTGCAGGACCGAAAGAAGTGGTCTTGCGGGGTCTCGCCGGGCTGTGTAGTGCGTATTTAGCGACCAGAGAAGGTGGATCGGGTGGCTCTTGTTCATCTGCGGGCTTACCTCAGAAGTTCCTCTCCGGAATGGTCGAAAGGCAGGGCGACGCCTGAACACAGGGGCACTAGTTCAAACACGTACGCTCTCGCGAGTTGTGGTTTGGAATTGGATATCTGGGAGTAGCCTCCGGTGGAAGGGAAGGCACGACTCGGCTACGGGCACTAGCTTGCTTGGCCTGGTGTTTTTGCCCCCGGAGCAAGTCTTTTTCGACGTGGCTCTCAGGTCAAGAATTCCTTGGTGAATTTTGAGGCTTTTTGTTTTTGCGACACTTTTTTGAAGCCCCCAAACCCGGAGTTTCTCACGCGCTAGCGAATTTTGAAAAGGAGCCGGAGGCCAAAATTCACCGGCGCCCTTTTCAAAATTCACCCCAAAACTCACCGGGCGCCCATTTTCGACCGTGATAAGCAAACTTTAGCGCAGAAAAGTGCTCAAGGAACTCCGCAAATAGACCCTGGGAAGCGGGGCCGAGGGGAAAAGACGAGCGCCCTCTGCTGCCCTCAGCCCGTCTATATTCTGCCGAAAAGGCCGGAGAGTTCACGCGCCTGCCGGATAGACGCGCCAAAGCTCTCGGCCTGGTCCTTTCGCCCTTGCCTTCGCGCCTTCTTGCCTAATTGCATTTGCTTCGCAGCGCTTTCTTTTTGGCGTCTCTGCCCCGGCTGCTGCAGTGCTCTTATGCGAGCACAGGGAGACGAATAGACATGGCCAAAGAACGGCACCCAGGCCATGTCTAGAAGTTCTTGCCCGCCGCATAAGCCTTGACAGCTTTTGCGGTGTGCAGAACCCACTTCCCAGAAGGCCAAGAGGGACAATGTCCCGGCGGACCCACCTGCAATTTGTCATGCAAAATTCACTACAAATTCACGAACTTCTCATGCTAACGGATGTTAAAGCTCTAGTGAAAATGATGTTGAAGATGCAGATGATTCTGAAAAGAAATCCGAAGATCAAGATTTTTCCGGAGATGATAGTGAAGACTCCTTCTTTCCAGACGAAATTCTGGGTGAAGATGCGATAGTACCGAGCGAAATAGGCGACGGGGAAACAAGCACTACAGATGATGAACAAAATAAAGACGAGGATACAACTCCTGCAATCGACCTTCTAGCCAAAGAACGCAACAAATTAAAGAACGTCGTTGGCAGCATGGCAGAGGATGAGGAAAAACAAGAAGAGCGTACAACTAAGAACGTCTACTCCCAGCACGCCGGAACCTCGTCCAAGAAGAAGATGAAGCGCAGAAAAACCACTTCTATGTCACGATCTAAAAATAAAAAACGCAAAGCAAAACGAAAATCTACTTCCGGATGGCACTACATCGACGGCGAAAATAAATCTTCGTCCAACCCCGAGGGAACCGCCAGCAGCAAAAGAAAGAAACCGAAACACAAAGAGCACTTTAAGACCGCGCGAACAGTGGAAGTCTCTGCCGTGAACCGGGCGCAGATGGGGGAAAAGGTCGAGCAGAAGAAATTCTGGGAGGTGCGCAACAGCTGGGGCCGGGAGTGGGGCGACCGCGGGTACGCGAAGCTGGAACGGGGAATCAACATGGCGTTTTCGGAGATCGAATCGGAATACGTGGTCCCCGACATGGAGAAACTGCACAAAAATTTCGTGGACAAAAACCCGGAGATGCTGAAATACATCGAGGAGGCGAATAAGTTGCAGAACGAGCAAAGGCAAAAAGAGCTGGAGCTCGAGAAGCAGAAGGAGGAGGCCGCGAAGCAAAGCACGTACCTACCGAACATAACCGTCCCCGTGCCGGAAATACCGGAGTTCCCACATCTCGGTTTCTCCGTTTTCAGCCAGGAGGACCATCTGGCGGGCATGCCGCTGATTGATGAAGTTGTGCGGAACGTGAATTACACGCATATCCCGGGAATCCTGCTTTCCGAAAGTCGGGTGGCAACCGCACCGACGAAGACCTCCGTTGTTGAACCCGTAGTGCAACAGTTAAATTTCTCCACGTCCACCGCCCCACCGCCACCTGCAACCACCACCACGACCACTACCACGACAACCACTATCCTGTGCAGAAGTATCTTCGTACTCGTACTTCTTGCAAATATGCATGACAAATGTTTTTCCTAAGGGAAAACAGCATTACAAATTCCACTTCCCTTCTTGCCAAAATTTGTGATGCAATTTATACTAGTACGATGCTTTTGCAATGCATAACCACCACGAAAGAGCAACGGCAGGACACCGTGGCGATTTTGTCTGATAAGGACTGGGAGAAGCGGAAGAAAAAGCAGGTCAAAGAAGGTAATGCCAGGGTGATACAAATCCACGAGGACGAGGACTGGTACCCGAAAAAGCTCAACGGGAAAAAGAGGAAGCCCAAATACCCCGAGTACCGCTACCCCTGGTGGCATCCAAAGGTGCCGGAGAAGGAGCAGGATCCGGGGACGTTTGAAAATGGCTACAAGCCGGAGAAACCCCGGGAATTCGAGCCCGGGCCAAATGGTCAGAAGGAAAAGGCAAGATCATCTAGTAGTACATCAGGTGCTTCTTCATCTTCCACGAAAAATTTTTCACCTGCAGCATCAAGTGAGAAACAGGACAACAACAAACCCGCTTCAGCAGCAGCAGACAAGTACGGCAAGGACAAGCTTCCGATCTCCCGACTGACGAAGCAGGAGTACTACAAGCGCTTTGTGCCAACCGCCGTCGAAGGGTTTCCGACCTCCGAAGAAGCCACCGAGTATCCTGTGCAAAAGTATCGCACTCGTATTGCAATCATGCATTACAAATCCTGTTCTTGAGGCAAATTAGCATTACAAATTTTATTTCTCATGCTGAGGAAATTTGAATTTGTAAAGCATATGCATTTAATATACGAGTACGATACTTTTGCAGTTCATACTGAGCCCCCGGAGCCGCAACTAGACGAAGGTGCGCCGGAGCTGATCGCAATTCGCGACGACGTGGAAAAACCGTTTCATCCGAGATTCGCACGGGCGTACCCTCAGGTAGCTGTTGCAGAAGATGAACGACCGCGGAAGGAGGAGGAGGAACGAGGACATCAAAATGAAGACGGGAAAACCTCCACGAGTGGGGCGTTTCTGCAGCAGCAAAAACTGGATCTGGAAGTAGGCCAGAAGAAGAGGACCACATCGAAACCAGCGGCTTCAAAAAGAAAACCGCATTTTGTGGGAAATAACGTCGTTGACCCACGTACGATTCTGATCCGACGGGGAAAAAGAGACGGCTGATGGAAAGGCCTTATTTCGGTAGAGGACAACACCACGTAATGTCGATTTATTACGTGTTCCAAGAAGTTTAAGATTAAGTAAAATTTTACGGTTAATACAACAAGATTTTTCCGATAGAGAATACAGAATCATCATCATGTGTATGGATACTACTCCAAAAAAAAACGGTTTCGAATTGGTATTGCAACAACGGTTTCAGTTTCAGCGCTGGTTCATTAGGATCGCGTTTTTTCAAGAACACACGCTAGGCGTTTTTTGAAAGCGGCCTGCTGAGCAAGGTAAACACGAGGGAAAGCCGATTTTTTACACACACCACACATAGAGACCAGCATGGGCTTGAGGAATGTCTTGTACCTAGAAAGAGAATACATATTCATCTCGACATCATCAATGAAGATTTGTTTAAAGTAAAAGTATCCTGTGCTGGGAACGAAAAGTTCGAGCATTTGCATTTTTGTCTCGGCCTTGACTAGTAGATGATGTACCCGAGCCCGAGGACAACAAAGCAGGACGAGGTGGTCACTTCTGCGTAATGTTCGAACCAAATTAAAACTCGAATCATCCTCGGCCTCGAAAACTACAAACTGTTTGCTCTCGAGACCGATGATGAAATCTGTATCTGTATGCCGTTTTTTGTGATGAACAAAATTTTCGGTCGTGTTACCTAGTTTTTTTACCCGCTTCCGCTACCGTTCATGTTGATCATAAATCCTCACGCTTGTTTTACTCAAATCGACGACATCGGACATCAAAGAAGTACTGGAAGATCAACGAAGAAATCCAAAAATGCGGGAATGTTTTTTTCATGGGATCCAAAAACCGATATTGAGTTGTCAATGCGAGGTATAATTGCGGTGATAGAACCATCGAGTTTACTTGGCGAAGTGGAAGATTGGTACGAACCGCATGGTCGTGTGCCGGGATTTCTTGGACGTCGAATGTGCAAAGAAACTGAATAGCTCTGGTGCAAATGCAACAGAAACAGCTGGCTTACTCTACTCGCATTCTTTTACTCCCACTTTCATCGTGTCGAACACGAACTCAGTAACGTTGACATTGCAATTGACAAGTAAAAAAAAAATACTATTTCGCACAACTACTTCTTCTTCTAGTACCTCCATCGGTTTTCTAACTGTACTTCTTTCATGAAAATCAAATCTCGTCACGTTAAAGAATTTAAAAATTCTGCTACGTTTGTTGTCGCCCCCATTTGACTTCGCCATCACTACTTTGCGACAAAGGTCCCGGTCGTTTTCCAAAAACGTCATACTAATACTTATACAAAAAGCAGCTCCTACGAATAGTATCTTAGAAAAAGCGGCTCGTACTTATCTTTATCACATTATGGCGTCCTTCACTTCACCGAACAGTGCTCCAATGAGGCCGTCCTCCCGCGGCGCTGACCACAGCACCGGAACGAGTGCTACAGTTCGGGAGCGCAGTCCGCGTCTGTCCTCGTCTTCTTCTTCTCCCCAGCGCAAGATGAACAGCGTCCGTCCGACGGAGCGCTTGCTGCAAAAAGCGCGATCCGTGGACGGGCATGAGAAGGAATTTCTGCAGGCGGTTGAGGAGGTTTTGGCGTCCCTTTCGCCTGTGTTGGATAAGACTTACGACCCGCAGGTCGACATGACCGGTTGGAAGAAATCCAAGTACCTCTACAACGCGATGGCGCGGCTTTTGGAGCCCGAGCGCGTGATCTCGTTTCAGGTCATGTGGCAGGACGACAAGGGCGAGACGCAGATCAACCGCGGCTGGCGCATCCAGATGAATTCCGCGCTGGGCGCGTACAAGGGCGGGTTGCGCTTTCACCCCACCGTGACGCAGTCGGTGCTGAAATTTTTGGCGTTCGAGCAGGCTTTCAAGAACGCACTGACCACGCTGCCGCTGGGGGCCGGGAAAGGGGGCAGCAACTTCGACCCGAAGGGCAAATCGGATCGCGAAGTCTACGCGTTTTGCGCCGCGTTCATGGGCGAGCTGAGGCGGTACTATTGATTTTTGTACACGAGATCATGATCATATTATAGCGGCGCGAGTTGTGCCGTGTGTAGTTGTCGCTCCAGTTTTGAAGATGTTCTGAATGGCTAGTAGCATCAAAGAAAAACAAAAAATGCGCACGTGCAACATTTTTATCAAAACTCAACTCACATGATCAGCCACATTGGTCCTTCCATCGACGTTCCGGCCGGTGACATCGGTGTCGGTGCCCGGGAAATCGGCTACCTCTATGGTCACTACATGCGCATGCAAAACGAGCACGGTGCGAAGGGCGTTCTGACCGGGAAAGCGGTTGACTTCGGTGGATCCTTGCTGCGGCCGGAAGCGACTGGCTATGGCTGTGTGTACTTCGCCGAACACATGGCGCGCAAGCTTTTGACGGGACCGAAAACCACAGGCCAGAATGCTTTATCGCCACTGCATGGAAGGCAGTGCTTGGTTTCCGGGAGCGGCAATGTCGCAATGTTTGCGGCTCAGAAACTGTTGCAGCTCGGGGCGAAAGTGCTGACCTTGTCTGATTCTGCCGGAACTCTGGTTTTTGGAGGAAACGGTCTGACGGAAGAGCTTTGGACGCTCGTCAATGAGCACAAGGTGAATAAGCGTCAGCCTCTGTCGAGTTTCAGCCTGCCCGCAGGTTCCGGGGCTTATTACCCTGGTTACAAGCCGTATAATTTACCATCCGAAGCGTTCGGTGTCATGAATGGAGGGCTTAGTAACCAGCTTCTGGCGCTCCCGTGCGCGACGCAGAACGAAATTTCGGAAAATGACGCGCGTCACATGGTGAAGACGTTGCATGTGAAACTGGTCTGTGAAGGTGCCAACATGCCGACGTCGAATGAGGCGATTGAGAAAGTTTTCAAGCCCCATAAAATCCTGTACGGACCGGGCAAAGCGGCCAACGCCGGCGGCGTCGCGGTTTCGGGGTTGGAGATGGCGCAGAACGCGAGTCTGCTGTCCTGGGGCAAGGAGGAAGTGGATGAGAAATTGAAGGACATTATGGGAAAAATTTTCCTCCAGTGCACCGACACAGCGACGAAGTACGGCTTTCAGGCAGAGGACCTGCAAGCCGGAGCGAACATCGCGGGCTTTCTCCGGTTGGCCAACACCATGGAAAAAATGGGGCCGGCGGTGTGAAATGGTGGATTTATTTTCAGATTTGAAAACCACATGGTGGACGGAGGACGAGATGTTGATCATGATAGTTTTACTTGCCGCAGCCTTATGTGTATGTATTCCTGAGAAGAAGTAGGAGGACAGTCAGAGTAGAATCATGATGAAATGCACGTAAGCTGAAGCTCGAGCAGCTGCGCCTGCTCTATTTCAAATTCAAAGATAGCGCTTCTATACCAGCTGCGGTATAATCGTCATCGTGGTCCGTATTATAAAATTTACTTTTCTTGACCCGACTAGAACCTCAACCTTTCCCGTTGGTTCTGGGTCCTCTTACAAATTGCCAATTTCAAGAGTCTTGGAAGGCTAGGATGAAAAGAACTTACACGTTGCTTTCCAACAAAAAAATTACAGCACGTGTTGCGTAAGCGTTTGGGTAGGATATTTCTTTCGAGCGAACTACGCCGCCTATCAAGTATTGTAGAACAAACACTAGTTGAAGAAGTAGAAAACAGTATGAAGAAGCGTTTTCGAAAAGTAGAAGAACTAGACCCAAAACTACTACTCAAACCACCTACAAATATGCCAACTTTTTGAGACTGCACTGCCAATGCGTACAACCGTCCATCGAAATCGGCGGACGTCGATCAAAAACCTTTGCACTCATTTGTGAGCATCGTGCGTCCGCGATTTTTGGAGGGACGAAAAACCTTTGCAAGTTTGCACTTGCAGCAGAAAAGGGTGTATAATTTTTCTTTTTGACCATCGCAGCAGCGGCAGGAAATTTAAAACATGGACGCGGACGAGACAAACGCGATAGTCAATTCGATAAATGTTGATGCTGATGTTCAGGTTGAAGATCTTCAAAAGAGTGACACTCCAGTATTTCATTTTTCACGAAAGTAAACTTGAAATTTCGTCGGCCTCTACACGTTACAGGTTATCGATTATCGTACAGCTCAACACCCTCTTCGCCGTCGTAAATTCGCATGCATACAGACTCCGCGCTAGGTACAAGAACTTAGTCGTCGAGAAATCTATGGTGGAGATCATGCGCGAATAATTCGAATCAGAATCTGCACGCCGCGTGCGTAAAAACGCAACCGCCGCCCAGCAGAGGAAGGCTGGAGAAGTTGAAGATGGGTCATTTCCGGGCACCGGCATTGCTCATTCACCACAACCGACAACATATATGCAGCCTGAAAGGGACGACGAAAACAAAATCGAAATCATGCTGCTGGATGTTTCTGCTCCTAATCGCAGCAAGAGCAGCATGGCAACCCGGAACCGGAACATCAAGAACGCAGCAGGGCGGGGGACACACTTCTACACTGGGATCATCGTTGTACACCGGCGGCAATCAACCGCGGGCACCGGCTTTCATTCCTGCTAGTCAACGAGGGCAAAGCATAGTACTGGAGCAGTCGACCTCGACGTCGGCTCCTGCTATAGGAACCGGGGGACACCCACACCCCGGAAGCGGCACGCCAGCGACCAGGACCACGGGAGCCACTTTCACTTACCTTCCAGTCGAGCATGTGTATTCACATTCAGGGCAGGGGCAGTTCAGTGCGCCGTTTAGTGCGCCGTACGCTGGCGGGACGACTGGGTCTTCATACACGACAGGAACCGCAGCCGGAGTAGAAAGCGCGCTCGTTTCGGGGCACCAGCAGCCCCCCGTCCGTCCGGCGCCCGCCCGCCAGATCCAGATCGTCCGGCAAGTTTCTTCGACCGCTGCCGCGGGAGGGAGTTCTATTACGACGGCAGCGTTTGCTGGTGCAGCAGCGCCAAGTGGACACGCAGGGTACACCACTTTTGTAGTTCCACCTGGCCGCTCGGAATGTAATGCCGGTGACGTAGTAGTTCCTGCAGCCCCTCGGCTTCTGACACCTCGAGGCCTGTCCTCGACAGAAACGCGGCCACATCCAGCGGTTGCAGTCTACAGCGTCAGTGAAGATCATGCAGGAGGAGCTCCTGGCGCAACTGCAAGTAGTTCTCGTCCAGCATTCCCTAGCTCGACATTCTTGGCGCAACAATGGCCACCATTGTCTTTGTCCCCTGTAGTTGCTTCCACTGGACACGAAGTACAATCTTCGTCGACTACGCAACACGTGGAAATCGATCCGACGTTGCCGCCCTCCTCCTCGCACCATGGGCTGCAAGTTGATAGCAGTGTCCGACTAGGAGGACGAGCAGCAAAAGCCGATGCAGCTGCACGATCGGAAACTTCTACGCCATCTGCGTCTACCGGATCCTTTGTCGTGAACGATTACTTGCACACACAACAGGCTTCCCCGAAGATTAATTTCTTAAACCTGCTCGATTCTAGTAGACGACAGGAGGAAGAGAGAGTTGTACAGGATCATGCAAACACCCACCCAGCTGCCTCCTGTCTCAACGCGGCACTTCTTTCTTTCCGAGACGGTCCCCCGGTTTGTAACTCTAACTCCTCCTGCACGTCAAAAAGAAATAAGCAGTGCGAACAACAAGCGTCCCACGTTTTCACCCATCCACAAACCGGTCGGAAACTCTTTCTCGCCGGATCCGCGTTTGCGAAATGCGGGGCGTGGCAAAGAAACGAATGTGTAAAGTTCAACTTGGACATGAGCCAGGGCGAGTTCAGAACGCCGGCGTTGACCTATGGGGGTGTCAGGATTGAAATCGACAAAGTTGAAATAACTTGTAATGCATAAAATCGATACCAGTTGGAAGCCCAATTTCCAAGCGGTGCGTGACAAATTTTAGGAGCACCGGAATCCTATTTGTCATGCTGTTTGGGCACAGAAGACTGCTTTTGTCATGCTCCTTTAGCAGCTCTATGTCTATCCGAAACCCTAAAAAATAGGCTCACAATCTGCCTCGCCTGCCATCCCGGCAAGACAGGCACTTCATGACTTGCATTTCATGCATGACAAATCATTTCAAATTTGTCGATTTCAAACCTGACGCTTCCATATGACCACGCGGGTGGTTATTCCGGTCTACGATAACGCAGTGGAGGTGGGTGTTTTGTTTTCCTTCCTCTTGGATGGCTTGCGCTTCGTTGACGCGGCGCTGGGCGGTGATTTTTTCGCAGAAGACGAAGTGGAAAAGCAGGAAGTTCGTGATAAAGTGTTCATTAGCCGGACGTCTGATTGTCCCCCGGGTATGCTAGATTCTTTCGCCGATAGTGGAGCTTCTCCCACGACCAGCCAATGCCGCCGACGAGAACAAGAATTATTTGCAGGAGGACCGGGATCAACTCGATCTTTCGAGAAAGAAATCTCCATTCCGCAAGCCCTCGCGAAGGAGCTGCACTGGCTGGGGCGGAGGAAGCAGGATACTCAGTATTTCGATGAGGACGAAGAAGATGATTTTGCTGACTCCGAAGCTGGTGAAGATCCGGCTCATGATAGTGCAAACAACTTCGACATCGAAATCGGGGCAGGTGCAGCCCTCCCCGTGGTCCCCCACCCGCCGCCCGTGGAGACGCAGGGTGCACCATCTACTTCCAGAGCAGCGTCTTCAGAAGGTATTAACAAGCCGAAACGAAATTATGGAAATACGAATACCCCGCCGGCTGTTGTAAGATACAAAAAAGGTTCTGACCTCCGGCGAAGGATTGACAAGGAACAGGAAATTTTTGAGTTCGCCGACGAACTCGGCTCGGTTGAGAAGGACGTGAAACGAGTGATGGCGGACCGTGCGGCGCAGTTGCTTTCTGAGGAGGTCGGACAAGTACAAGAACTACCACCGGATATACATATAATCAACCAAGGAACAATACTAGGAAGGAACGGCTCAGTTTCATCCCTGCCGAAAGAGGAGGAGCTCCGCAGACGAAAGATTGCCCTCCTCCGTCTCATCGGCCAGCGCGGCTTGGTGGCCGTAGACCCGGTCCACGGTAGGAAGCTCCCGGCCGGCCAAGGGGCGCACGACCAGGTGACCTTGGGGTCCGCGTGGCACATCCCGCGAGGACCAGAAATTGATGTTCCGCCAAAAACAACTTCTAATGGGGCAGCTGCAGCTGCAGGCTCAACCCCATCTTCCTCTTCCGGAGAAAACAGCAACATAACCCGGTTGAAAAACCTTTTCCTCCCGCTGAAGCCAAACCTCCTGGTGAATTGCGCCGTCGGAAAGTCCCGCAGCGTCACCGTCGTGCTAGCGTACTTGATGGTGGTGCACGATTACTCCCTCCGGGACGCTTTTGTGTTAGTGTACAGCAAGCGGCCGCTGATGCTTCCCAATAAAGGATTTTTTCAGGGACTCCAGCTTCTGGAGCGGTGGCTTGTACGGGTCACGGGAGGTATGACTGGGAGGGGGAGCAGGCGGGACGACAGGAGAGACGAGCGATTGATGTTGTCAGGACGAGTTCTTGGCGAAAGAACGACATCTGGGCGGATATTATGCGCATCCGCGGAAGAGGATTCCGACCAGCAAAGTTCGGAAGATGTTGGTCATGACGATGACGACCAGCAGGCCGGCGGGTCCAAGACGCGTGAAGACGAGCACAAGGACAAGCAGTCAGAAGACGCTTTACTGGATCCTTGGATTTGGCAGCCGCCCGAAAGAGCCGCTGGTTGGTCGCCCTTGAAGAGCACCAGACCTCGTTCTCGGAATACAATTTCCATGCAGGAGTACAATGCGCTGAAAAATCGGAAGAAAGAACAGGAAAACAAAAACCGGGGCGGAGGGCATCGTGTGATTTATGATTTGGAGTGCTGTGTGTGTTGATAGGGCTACAAATGAATATGAATATGGATCAACCGTAGGCAGGATAAAGATTGGAAATCGAAATCCATGTAGCATGCAGCATGTGCTGCGAGCATTCGCCACCTGCATATATGTCAATGTGCTAATACTACTACTATCCAGAGCTGTCTGCTCTATGAAAAAAATATTTTGACATTTGGGCCAATTTGGCATTGCAAGTTTTTGCCGATGCTGGTCTACAGATTTCATGAGTGACACATTTTCGTTATTTTCCCAAAGTTTGCTAAAGAATACAGTAAAAGAAAACACTAGCTGCGCGACTGCTGGTGCAACGACGCCTTTTCGGCCTTTTGCGAAAATTGAGAATATGATGGCCTAGCGAGCTCGATCTGCTGAAAGCGAAAGCCACATTATGTTGATAATACTGCCCTTGCAAGGAAACTTGATGTCGTCGTGTTTTCAAAATACCATGATCAAAGCACCCGGCGTAGTGAAGATCACCAAACGCAAATATACCTGCTTCTAAGCCACACAGAAAGACCAAGATCATCTGAGAAATTCGCCATACTGGTCCTGATAGGTTCCCGACGTGCAACCGATTTTCCCGGAAGATCAAAAAGAGCGATCCGGATCGAGATGATCGTTGTGCAAGGAAAAATGTGGATGCTGAGAATGATCTGGGAAAAGATAAAAAAATGGAAAAGAAGATTATGATGATCCTGGCGTCAGAACTACTTAGTACCATGGCGACCTATTCAACTATCGTTCTGATTGGATCATCATCATTCTGATTCTCCTATTTCGTATTCAGGCTCTGCTCGACGTTGGTAGTGATAGTGTGAAATTGTGGAAGTATAAATATGCGTATTTTTTGGTTTTCCTTCTAGAAGTACCAGAAGCGAATTTAGGGACATAATTCCTTTACTTCTCTCGCAGCTCCGTTTTGAAGTAAGACGATTCTTCAAAATAAGTCGACGTCTTTTCATATTTTTGCACTAACAACTACGACCTACGAAAAATAAAATGCGACCTCTATCCGAAGAAGAGCTGAAGCTCTTCCTGGAGAAGGTGTCTCGGTACATCGGAAATGGCGTCAGGCAACTAGTCGAAAGAAGTGACGAACCACACGTTTTCCGGCTGCATAACCAACGGGTGTACTACGTGGGCGAAAGTTTGTTGAAGAAAGGTATTGGATTTTTACAGAAACTACTACTAAGTACATCTACAGTCCGTCGTGCTTATCGTCAGTCTTGCCAATAATTTTCCATCTTTGCAAATGTCCAGCATGCTTAGTTGCATTCACAAAAGAAAATAAAAACCCAAAAACATCACTACAACAGCCGGTTGCGTCGCAAGGAAAAACCTGGCTTCTCTTGGTGTCTGTTTCGGAAAGTTTACCCACTCCGGCAAATTTCACCTGCAAATTACCTGCTTGGATTTCCTCGCCCGACTGGCGAAGTACAAAGTGTGGCTCAAGCCCGGCGGGGAGCAGCACTTCCTTTACGGCAACCACGTCGTGAAAGCGCACCTGAGAAGGATCACGGAGGACGTCCCCAGAAACGCGGGCGTGGTAATTTTCAGCGAACAGGGGGACCTGCCGATCGGGTTTGGGACCGCCGCGAAATCCACGGCGGAGTGTCGGGAAGCACCCACGGAGGCGATCGTGGTGTACCACCAGTCAGACATCGGGGAATATTTGAGGGAGGAAAGCAACTTGCTGTAAAGGGAAAGAGTCTGATGCTGGTGGTGGAAGTGAAAATCTACTACATGTCAAACGACAGAGCGATCGAAGAGAATCTTCATGGGAAATAGAACGTTCCAGGGCCGCCCGCGAAAATAAATTTGACGTGTAGATGAAGATGACCAGCTACGACCACTGACACTTTGACTTCAGTGATTGCGGTGCATGCAAAAATGACATTCGAAATATGTATCGAAAAAGACACAACAAGAACTGTACAAGAATCGGCGATCTCAATCTCGAGATCGTCGACATCGATTTAGTTTTCGTATGGAGTGTTCGGGTTCATCGCTATTGTGTTCGTTGATCGAATTTCTTGCACGCGATCTCTTCAGATCGAAATGGTGCGTAGAAGAAAGAGTTGGAGAGATACTAGGACAGGCACTACACGATTGGATAGTACTTACTTCGAGGAGTTGGTCCCCATGAGGTAGTAGTTTCTGCCATACGCATAATTTCTATTGCATTTTGTCCCGTACGATAAGTATAGTTTCCGCTTCATCTTCTGCTTCTCAGAAGTTTCGATTTCGTCGTTGTCGTGAGCATCGGTCTTCATCAGTTCCACCCGAGTAGAACAAGGACTCCTTCGATATCACCACACAACAAGGAGGAAAAACAACCAAAAATGAAAACAACTTATACCTTTGTTGACTGTCTGAAATAAAGCGCATCGCGCGATAGACAGAAAAAGCTTCGACGTTTTCAGCTCGTAGAACTTTTTTCCAAAATATATTACATCCGCCAAGATGGCGCCCGCACCACCGCAGACCATTCACTACGACAACAGCGCGGATCAAGAGGAAGATGGGTCTTATTGGATCGGGCCCGAGCGAAAGCCGGATGAATCCAAATCCGATGGACCGATTGAGTGGAAGGGACCAGCGGGACAAGCGTATTTTTGTTTTTGATATGATTGGAGTTGTGGATGTGGTTGTTTCGTTTGTTGCGTTGCGTTTATCTCAGGAGGTTCTTGCGTACGTGTGTCGTGTCGCACAATTACAGAAGGGTTCTTTTGATGTCCTGAGGAAAAATCGTAATTCGCCTGAATCTTCACAAACCACCCTCACAGTTCCAGTGTCCTTGCGAGCGGCAACAACCAGCAGCAGAATTCTAGCTCGGCCTCCTTCTCCCGCCTCACTTCTCCCGGCGTACCGCCCAGCAAGTCCGGACAAGGCGGCTACTACGTTATGTACGACGAGCCCTCGGGGAACAAAACGGTGGCGCAGCGGTTTCTCACGACGCAGAGCCAGTGGTTGCAGAAGGTTCGGTACCGGCAGGAGCTCCGGAACCTGGAAGCGGAGCATGAGAGGATGCGGGAGTGCGTCTTCGAACCGAACAAGGGCAGGGGAAAAAATAGTGCTGCAGGAGGAGGAGCTGCATCAGGAGGTGGTGGTCAGAAGTCCTCGAACAGCAAAGGAACTACATCAGCGAACAACAATTCATCATCTTCTGCAGCGCAACATTCTACGGGCAGAAACTCCACGTCCTCAAAAGACTTGCGGAAGCAAAGCAGAGACGACTTTCTGTACAAGATGCAGATGGCGCAATTGCAGGAGATGAAGAGCATCGAGCAGGCCACCGCGAGTGCGAGGAAACGAGAGGGATACGACGCGGAGCTCGCTGCACAGGTGCAACATGATCAAGGGGTCGCTGGGGGGAATAGCGGAAATCTGATCATGGAGGTAAAATACTTGTGAGGAATTACTTCGTATAAAAGTTCAATTCCAATCTTGAAGTTGAACGTGTTAGTTAGGGAACTGCAGCACTCTCACTCTTCGTAGTTACAATGCAGATTGAAGCAAGCTGTGAGTCTGCGTGGTTCGATGCGCGAAAAAAACTAAAACCCTGCTCCGACTTTCAACAGACCAGCATTGCGTCCGGCAATTCCTACATCGAAGCGCGCAAGGCGGAAGCGGTGGCTGCAAGATTGGAACAGGAGAAGAAGGAGATGGCCGAGTGCACGTTCCGCCCCAACCTCCGGCTCAGTCAGCAGAGCTACCGCTGCTACCGGCCGTTCGCAGACAGCACGGGAGTAGAACGGGCAAGCTCTTCGTCCTCCAGTAGGTTCATGCAGAGACGGAACAACGATCTTAGTTTCAGACCCCGGAGCAGGATAGGAGGGGAACAAATGAGTTACAATGGCACTGCGGTGACGTTTGATCCCAACCGACCTGGTCACGAGAGGTTTGTTTCAACAACTTCTTCGCAGCAGGACGGGGGTCGGGGTGCTAATCCGGCGGCGCGCACGATTGACTTCGACTTGCAGAAAATTGCGAGAGAAGAAGGGTTTTACAATTTGAACAACCTGCTAGACGAAGAAGACCTGGCGCTCGCGTCCATGCAACTCTATCACCCGGATAGCACGACGATGGAAAATTTGAATTACGGCGGAGGTGGTTTGCAGAAGACAGCAATGGGGGCGGACGTTGCAGCCTACGGAGGTGCGAGAAGCCGAGGACGAATGCGCGATATTGGAACAAATGGCGACGGGTTTATTGTTGGTGACCAGGAAGAACTGTATGCAGCAGGGGAGGAGAACTATCAGCTGCAAAACCACACCGCCACCTCGAACAGCATCAGGTCCTACCGCAATGCATCTCCACCGGAGAAGTTTTCTTTTCGCCCAAAAGTGAACGAGCTCCCGGAGGGTTTTCACGCGGCGAAAGTGTACACGGAGACCAACGTTTTCAAACGCCTGGCGGGAATCAACGAGTCGCCGCCGCCGGGAGCGGAAGATGAATTCTTTACGCCGCCACAGGTACTCTTTGAGTTTGGTGATGTAGTTCTTCAACTTCTTCGTTGTTTTGCATAGTAACCAAATTGATGTTACTCTTGGTGTTGGTCGATTTGCATGACAGAGTGAGATTCTATCTCTAAAAAAAACTTTCTATACAGGCCTTCCTGAACCGTCGCGCGCGGGAGCAACAGGAGGAGGAGTCCCGAGAGGAAAGGTTCGTCAGCGAACGAGAGAGGGCCGAAACGTACCGACAGTTCCTGCGTCGACAGAACGAAAAACAGTATGAAAAGGAGGACCGTATGGAGGAGCTGGAAAAGAAATACTTCGGCCAGGAGCGGTTTCAGCCGAGTATAAATCCGAATTCGCGGAAGATCGCCTTGAACAACACAAAACGGAACTCTTACAATCCCCAGGTCGCCGCGGGGACGACCGGACCCAGTAGCAGCAGCAACAGCAACAGTTTTAACGGTGGCCCTCGTGGGATAAACAGTTCTTCCTTCCTGAACAACCTCGACAATAGCGACGTGCAAAAAACTTGCTACGGCGACAACAGTAACCTGGACGGGACGAAAATGTCGCTCGGTCGGTCTCTACAATTCAACGCCGTGCAAAAACGACTGGCAAGCGAACAGGGCGGTTTATTAGGTGGTCTTCCAGGCGGAGGACATGAAAATGTAAACACTTCTACTTCCAACCGCACGCTTCTTGAACGGGAAGAAAGACGGATGTTCGGAAAGGATAACAGCCAAAACGTGTTCGCCAGTGTGTTGGAGGAGGAGGATGAGAGGAGGTTGAACCAGCGAAATAAAAACGGGATGTTGAATGCGGCAGGAGGATCTTCTTCCAACTCCCGCTCGAATTCCGCCTCCCGCACCTGGCACGACGAGCAACCGTGTCTGCGCGACCAGTACGTTTTGAAACAGATGCTATGCGTTGCAAAAGTATCGTACTCGTACTAATCGCAATAATGCATGACAAATCTAGTTTCTAAACCTGAATCTGCATGAATAACAAGACCCACGCGTGGGGACAGGGTCCCCACGCTGGGGCCTTGTGCCCGCCCCTAGTGGCGCTAGTGGGGGAAGGGTGTTCGCCATCGGGGCGGACAGCGTCCGCCCCTCGCCTCACACCAGGCGCGCGCATAGTGACTTAGTGCGCGAAACGCTAGTGGGGGAGGGGTGTTCGCCATCGGGGCGGACAGCGTCCGCCCCTCGCCTCACACCAGGCGCGCGCATAGTGACTTAGTGCGCGAAACGCTAGTGGGGCAAGGGTGTTCGCCATCGGGGCGGACAGCGTCCGCCCCTCGCCTCACACCAGGCGCGCGCATAGTGACTTAGTGCGCGAAACGCTAGTGGGGGAAGGGCCCTCACCTGTCGCGGCCACCTGTCGCGCCCACCTGTGATGGCCACCTGTCGCGGTCACCTGTCGCGGTCACCTGTCGCGGTCACCTGTCGCGGTCACCTGTCGAGGTCACCTGTCGAGGTCACCTGTCGAGGTCACCTGTCGCGGTCACCTGTCAAGGTCACCTGTCGCCGGGGGTATGCGTTACCAGAACCCGGAAGTCAAGCAATGTAAATATTAATTGCACTTTGCTTCTTGGCAAAATTTGTCATGTGAGTCATACTAGTACGATACTTTTGCAATGCATAGATGCAGGACAAGAACAAAATACCGCCCACCGTGGACCACGCCTTTCACCCGACCATCAACGCGAAGTCGAGCAAGATCGCGAATAGAAAATCGTTGCACGAGTTGTCGTAGGAACTGTAAAAGTAACGTACTCATATAAAGTGCATTACAAATTTTGGCAAGAAGAAAAGTGGAATTTATGAATGCTGTTTTACCTTAGGAGGGAGATTTGTCATGCATATTTGCAATTAGTACGAATGCGGTACTTTTACAGTTCATATGTCTGTGGGGGATCTGGAGCGGAAACGCGAAAAGGTGAAACAGTTGAAGGAGCTATCCTGTGCAAAAGTATCGTACTCGTATTGCAATCATGCATTACAAATTTCTTTCTCAAGTCAAATCCGCATTACAAATTTTATTTCTCATGCTGAGAAAATTTGTAATGCATTTATACGAGTACGATACTTTTGCAGTTCATAGGAGCAGCGGGACAGCAAATATCAAACGTAAATATGTCCTGGTCTGGAAGGATCCGAACTTGTGATGTGTGTTTCGGATCCTACAAAGATCTGTGATGCATAGCGTGCAAAAGGTGCCCACTCCTGGCCATGCTGAGAGGGCATTTCTCATGCAGAATACGCATCACCAAGGAGCTGCAGAACCTGTGATGCTAGGCCCTGCATTCCAGACGTCGGGGAGCTTGGAACAACTGCATGACCACAAATCTCGGAATCTCCCAGACCCAAACATATTTGCATCTGATAGCAAAGAATTCGAGACGATCATCCAGACGAAGGTGGACACAGAAGCGAAATTAAAAAAAGCGAAGCAGTACGACGCGGTGGAGCCCCGGACGCAACCGTACCGGAGCTACTACATCAACCAACTGCGGGAGAAGCATATGAAATGCAAAAGCATCGTACTAGTATAAATCGCATGACAAATCCCCTCAGCACGAAAAGTGGAATTTGTAATGCGGATTTAGGTTAAGAAGGAGATTTGTAATGCATGACTACGATTACTACGAGTACGATACTTTTGCACAGGATAAAGCAGCAGAAAGTAGACGAAAAAAGGGAAAAGGACAAGCAGCAAAGGGAGGAAAAGGAACTGAAAGAGTGTATCCTGAGTAAAAATGACCCCACACCAGAGTCAAGATGGGAAATCCGCTAGACAAATTAGCCACCCCTGGTTGTTTCGCATGACAAGTTTATCCTCGTAGCGTAGTCCTGTTTAGCTACTTCCGAAGCATTACAGATGTAGCGCGTCATGCTGATTCTAGCATCAGAAATTCCAAAACAGGATTAGATAGAAAATGGCTCTCTTGGGGCTTCGCATGAGAAACTTTTTTGGCATGCAGATTTGCATGACAACTCTGGGGTGGGGACATTTTTACTCAGGATAGAGTGCCGGTTCCAGCCAAAACTTGTCGCGGAAAACTACTTCAAGAAGTTGGTCAACAGCGGCGCGCACTACAACAGTAGTTCTAACTTGGGAGCAGGAGGTCCAGGTGGTGGTGGTAATTTGGGTCAACAGCAGCAACAGCCGTCGCGGAGTTTGTTTCTAAAACCACCCGCGATGCCCCCGAACGGTTCTGCAGCTGGTGCTGCCACGATGCTGCGGTCGTCAAAAGGCTCTTCTGTCACGAACAACATCGGAACGACAGACGCTGGCTCGTCTGCGGCGGGGGAGGTGATGCAGGAGGAGCATAACCGCGACTCAAGAGAAACTACTGCACCGTTCGTTATGGGAGGTGGAGCACAAAATAGCCATGCGGAGAGTGGAGGGGCGGCGAATGTTGGTACTGGTATGTCTTTACTGCTGTGCAAGTGCAGATTTTTGCGCTTTTTGAAAATGCAAGGAGAATCATGCATGGTCTGTGCATGATAAAGACATGAAAATTCTTCAACTTCAAATCAAGTTGTACGATACGAGATGAAAACAATTTACAGGGACTAGCAGCACCGCAAATAATCGCAGAAACGGTCCTCCCCCCATCGAAGGCGTCATGGGCTAGGCAAGACACTCGGATGGACGAGCTGGTACTAGTAAGGAGAAAAATGCACAACGATGAAGAAATTTGGTCTAGATAGAAGGCATCGATGTCGCAAAAATGAAAAGTTGAAAATCTTTTTGAAATAGCACAGATTCGTGGAGGAGCGGCATACAACGCTTGCCGCTGACAAGTCTAACCACACTGAACAAATAAAGAGATTATCGCGAAGCTAGAAGAAGAAGTCAACAAGAATCTGGTAAACCACACTGAACTTTTTCGCATTTTTTGTCGCCATAGAAAATTAGACGCAGAATTAGTCACGGAAAAAATGGCAGCACGCCCAGCGCTGCAGTGACTGACGATTGGAAGTAAAGAGATTGCGCAAAAACTTCTGGCCCATTTTGGGGGCGTTGAGAACAAAATCAAAATCGTAAAAAATTTGGACGAGCTGAATCTGTTGTACCTACAATGGGCTTGGTATTGTATTTCTGATAAATCCACTTGATAGTGCTGTGTCTTGGCAAGGCTGTGGCCACGCAAGTGGGAGCTTGTCCGCACTAGTAATGTATTTCCTGTTGTTCTCCAAGTCGTTGTCGTGATACCCATGCAGCTACAGATACAGTAACAGTGCTTGAGGTTTGTTTCGTACGTTCCTTCGCTAAAGGAGTACAAAACAATCGGTCGCTTCACACAGCAACATCGGTGTCTACTTCCGTCGTAGCTTTGGCGCTTTTTCCTCGCGTTTTCAGTGTACTTAAAAGCGCTGGACGCATCATCTGCATCAACCTGCTATGCCTACGTCGGTCTTGCGATAATAAAGATATCGTGCTCGTATCGGTATCGCGCAGTTTTCATCAGATCTACATCGTCTTGTTTCGGTACTACTCCGTACTTACGTGATGTCCTGCGGGTACAGTGTCGTGTCATCTGCTCTGTTTACAAAGGAAGCGTCCACCTCTTCGTGCAATGTCAATGTATCGTGTCTCCAACGAGAAGTCGTACAGCTAGTACCACGCTACCTTATTTGTCGTTCTCTCTCTTCGTAATCGTCTTGATGTAGAGGCGCGCAGCAGCAGATTATGATTACTTTTGCTCAACCACAGCAAATCCCCTTATTGAGAAATTCTACTCGCCCCAAATGCTAGTCTTATGTCATCAATCCCTTTCCCTATGTAGTCTTTCGTCTTTTGAATTTGAATTGACCCAAATTTTAAGTTTTAGAAGTACCCCATAAAAACTTTTTATCCCAGGAACACAATCAGGATGCTATGCAGAGCTTCAGTACGCAGACGCGGCGCTACAATAACGATCCTGAACCGCGCGGTGGAGCACCCGGCACACCCGTCCTGTTGAAGCGTCTCATAGCTCTTGCAGACATTTTGTAACCCGGAAAAACATCAATTTCGTATTAAAAAAAAATAAAATGCAAGCCCTCCTCGCGAAAATGTCTTCATCTGCCCCACCGGGACCGGGAGGGGACCAACCTGGCAGAAGAAGTAGCTCCACCCCGACCAATGCGTCGAAGAACAAGAAAGCCCTTGCGAAAGCGAAAGTCGAGGAGGAGTTTTTTAACAAGAAGTTTTGGTGCCCCCCAGACCTCGTCAAGGGCAGCATGGGATTCACCTTCAAGGATAGCACGATCACCAAGATCGAACCCGGGAAGTGGGCCGACAGCGCTGGGCTTAGAGTTGGGGACGAAATCGTGTTAATCGAGACCATACCAAGTGCAAAAATGTCTGGGTCTGGAAGAATGCAACTTGTGATGCTACATTTGGATTCCAAAAAAATCTGTATTGCGTGAGTAGCAAAGGGAATGCAATTTTTGCTACGCTGAGAAGGCATTTGTCATGCGCAATAGGCATCAAGAATCCCTCAAAAAACCTGTGATGCTAGGGCATGCATCACAGACATCATGCCTCATGAAAACCCCGCATGACAAGTCTCAGAATCTTCCAGACCAAGACATTTTTGCATTTGATAGACCACCTTCGTCGGAAAAGATCCGATCGTGGAAACGGTCACCCGCCCGTTGAGACATATGGGAGCGTCAGGTTTGAAATCGTCAAAGTTGAATATAATTTGTAATGCATAAAATGCATGACCCGAGGCACGTGCGTTGCCGAGCAGGCAAGTGAGGCCGATTGTAAGCCTGTTTGGGGTTACAGCTCGAGCTGCTAAAGTAGCATGAGAAAATCGCTCTTCTTTGCCTAAACAGCATGACAAACAGGACTTGGGGACCACCGACATTTGTCTTGCGCCACTTGGAAACTGGGTTCCAACTGGCATCCATTTTATGCATGACAAATTATTTCAACTTTGTCGATTTCAACTCTGACACATCCATAAGACACAGCAAAATGCTCTCGAAGTCAAGTACGGGGAGTAAGTCGTCTCTGGCGATAACAGATGGTAGTCCTAGTGCTAGTAGTCCTGGGGCGGCTGTCGTCCTTCCCGATCCGATGCGCAGTAGCCGGTCGGGCATATCTTCAAACATCCCGACAGGCCGCGGGTCGACTACTTCTTCCGACGAACAGCTGTCTTCCGGAGTGGAAACCGAGGAGGTGAAGTTCACGCAGTTTGAGTGTTTGTCCCAAACGGAGAAAATCATCCGCTTAAAGAACAAAAAAGGCGTCGGATTTGTCATTACCCGGAAAATCCACGAAACCGACTTAGAAGAAGCCGCGATCAACCTGCAGGCGGCGTTTCGCGGAAGGAAAGAAAGGTCCACTTCGGTCGCGGTGGCGAAGAAGCAACAGCTGTTCGCCAACCCCTTTCGGATCGAGCACCCACCTTTATCGGTTCCGTTCGCGCTGCACCGAAGCGTGGAGCGGAATTTGCACAAGCAGCCGCCGTTGCGATCGGTGTCCGAAACGCCGAGACAGCGGATGATGGAGTTCCGAACCACGCTGAAGAAAGTGGATGAGTTCGACAGATATAATTCGTCGGCGTCGGGTCGTGGAAATGGTAATGACTTCAGATACGGAGAAGCAGGAACACTATCAGGAGGTCCGTTCTTTTCGTCTCTTCGTGGTCCTCCTCCTCCGCAAAGAGTTGTTGTTCCTGAAGGGGAAGCAGGTGGCATGTACATGTTGGACAGCGGAGAGGATGAAGACGAGGATGCCAGCCGGCTTACCACCCCTCCCCCTCGAGGATCGACACCAAGAGGACAGACGCCAAGAAAGTCTTTGTCTTCCTCCAAAAACTCAACAGCAGACAATAAACCGGGGGCTGTTTCCTCAACTCTAACCTTGAACCTTCCCGCCACCAGCTATCGAACCAGCGCTGCTGTGCGGTCCAGAGGACCTGGTAGCAGCTCGCAACAGCAAGAGCCCCCGATTTTGGAAGACAAGATGCAGAACGCGTTTCTCAAATCGGACTTCTTCGGCCGCGGGCGGCCTTCCTCGATTATCCCGGGAAGCGGTGCCATTTACGACCGAGAAGATTCCGTCCGGCAAGTGGCCGCGGCGACCACCCGACACAGCCTGCTGATCGACAAAATCGGGTTCACCGCGCAGGACAGCAGCGGAAGGACTGTGCCCGTGGTTCCGCTTGGTGGATCAGTACCGCCCGTGCAGAAGTGCAGAATTTTGCCCCTTCCGCCCAAAAGCAAGACTTCGCCGAACTTGTTTGGTGACCCGAAGAAATTTGGGCAAGCTAATAGAGGAAATAATGCAGGGGTAATAGTCGGCTTGTCAGGCGACGCCGAGGACGAAGTTGATGTTGATATCGCAGCGCAGACTCCGGTCAATGGCGATCTTCAAACTGGCAAGATAAAAACTTTTTTCAACAATGTGAAGGAAAATTTCGCTTCGAAATTGCAGGATGTGAAGGAAAAGGTGCAGGAAAAAAGGCAAATTTCAAGAGAAAAATCCCAGGAAAGGAGGGAAATTCTGATGGAAAAGGTGGAGAAAACAAAAGAGATTGTGAAGGGGAACGTCGATCTGGTAAAGGAGAAGCTGAAAATTCCGCGCAAAGAACGGGGAAGGAAAAATAAGCATCCGAAAGAAGGACCAGTGACAGTTGAATCGGAGGGCGAGGACAGTCCGAGCGAGCCGTCAGAGGAAGACCTGGAGGCGGTCTTACGGCAGACGGAAACGGGAGGAGATTCAGTACAACTTCCTGGTGCTGCTTCTGCAAGCACGACTGCCGCTTCACCACAGTCAGGTTCCACAGCTGCAGGTCAGAACATCAAATTACCCTCGTCGTCATCTTCGACGACAGTAACGAGGACGACACCATCCGGCTACAACAACAATAACCCAGCTTCCTTACGACCCACTGGGTCGTCCTCGTTGCAACCGGTCGGCGGAAGGACTACAACTGAGGCTGCAGTAGATCCGCAACAAATTCGGGGCGGCGACACGACGAGGACTACAGGTACTAGTCCCTCCATGGCCAGTACGAAAATCTCAGAGAATAACCGGGGAACGAATTCCCGACGTCAGAACGCCTCTGCAGATGTTCTCTCAGTCCCTGCCCCCAACAACGACCCCCTCGGAGGCCTGGATAGCACCTACGCGAACGTGCAGGCTTTTGAAACTTCCCTGCACGCCCTGGAGGGCTTGGAAGAGCAGAAAGCCACCGCGCAGGCACTGCTGGGGTCTAAGATGATTCACGCGTTGACGGTGGCGCACCAGGGGGAAGATCTGTTTAACTTCAACAGCCTGGCAACCCGGACGCAAAAGAGCAAAAGGGAAGACGATAGCAGTGGGAGCGAGGATGAGTTTACAGAGCCAAAGAATAAGACGAAGACCGCTAAGATGGACGATTTTTTGGGCAAGGAAGGAACCGTGTTCATCGACAAACAGACAAGCCGAATCTCCCTGAACGCGCCCCACCCGGCGCAACATCAAAATCTTCAGAGCAACAAGTCTGTGAAGCACACTTCCCGGATTATCGACACCCAGTCCCCTTCCCAAGCCAGAATCACGGGGTTGAGCTCGCGGGACACCACCGCGGCGCAAGTGCTCCCGAGTTACACGGAAAGTCTACTTCCGGCGGATATGGTGGCGGAGTGGGAGGAGAACTTCGACTACGGGTATCCGCGGATCCAAGTCCCGCAGGCGGAATCGGATGAGTGGACTTTATCCTCCATGCTGCAGATCGTGAAGCACTGCCAAACCAGGCCGGAAATGCCGTTACACCCCTTGCTCGTCGTGCGGATGCTGGAAGACATCACGGAGAGCATGGACAAAAAGTACCCCACGCCCGTGAACTATTTACAGATCCCGCGGAACGTCGTGGATGAGGAAGTTGTTGGGGGGGATGGTATCATGAGCAGTACTAGTTACAACAATAACGATATCACCGTTGACTACGGGGCAAAAGATAACATTAACACGCTCCCTTCGTCCACCGCGAAAGCTTTCCATCACACCCCGTCTGCCGGTACAAATGCTTCTGGTTCGTCCGGCTCCATTTTGAACAGCATCCGGCAGAAAGCGCAACAGTCGTCGGACCAGAAACTCGCGGAGAAGGTTCGGAAAATCCGGAAGTCCCGGCTGCCCTCGGTTCTAGATTCCGACGCCATCTCCCGTCCGGGGCGCTTAATCGTCGTCGGGGACACGCACGGGCAGTTGACGGACGTGCTGTGGATTTTTTACAAAAACGGGCTACCCTCGCCCTCCAACGCTTATTTATTCAACGGCGACATCGCGGACCGCGGATTTTACGCGACCGAGATCTTTATGCTGGTGTACGGGTTCATGCTGTTATACCCCGAAGCGGTCCACATTAACCGCGGGAACCACGAGGATTTGAACATGAATTTAGACCCGAGGTGCGGCGGCTTTTACAAGGAGGTGATCCAGAAATACGGGCCGAATTTGGGCGAAATCGTGTTCAACACCTTTCTCAAAACCTACGCGATGCTTCCTTTAGCCACCGTGTTGGAGAAGAAGATTTTTGTCGTCCACGGCGGGTTGTCGAGAGTCCGTGAAGGGAATTTCGAACTACTACGATCGGCGATCGACAACCGGTCGATCTGCATGCCGGATTCCGTCCTGCAATCCGCGGACATGGCCTTCGTCGACGCGCTGTGGGCGGACCCGAGCGACAACCCGGGGATTTCCAAATCTTCCCGGGGGCCTTCGATGATTTACTTCGGGCCGGATGTGACGCGGCAGTTTTTGGAGGAAAACGGGTTTAAGCAAGTGATCCGGTCGCACCAACCGCCGAAGACGAAGGACGGCGTGAACTGGCACCATATGCATTGCAAATATGTCTGGGTCTGGAAACTTGTAATGCTAAAAGTGTAAGTGAATGATGGACGCACTGCAATACGCAGCTATGCATGACAGACTTTTTGGCTGCCATCTCTTACGTATTCCGTTTCCGCATGGCAAACTGCGTTTTTGCATGACAGGTAAAAGGGCTTTTTCGTGGCTAAGTATGCAGCACAGATTCTCGATCTCGAGTCATGCCAGACAAGCATGACAAATCTTGCATCCTTCCAGACCCAGACATATTTGCACTTGATACACCACGACGGCAAGCTAATCACGGTGTTTTCGGCGTCCAACTATTGCGGGTGGTACGGGAATCAGGGCGCCGTGCTGATCTTCACGCCGTATCAACAATCGAGAGCAAGCGCGCTCGTCGATGCCTTTCACGCACAGTATCAACCCCAAGCATTGTCCAGGAGCATCACGCCGATTAGTACTATCGCGAGGCCGCCAGCACCTCCTGGGCTCGTACAAGGTAGTCCACCTGGTGCTGGTACCACGACGACCAAGGTCGTTCAGCTGGGCGGCCCAAGCAAGTTAACACCGAAAATCGGAGGTCTCCAATTCCAGCCCAGTTTCGAAAATATCGGGAAGCCGTCTGTGGGGAGCAATAATTCCAAAACCTCCCAACGGTCGGCGGATAATTTTGCGCATGACCCGTATCGGAACAGCAGTGGTAGCGACATGACCGAGAACGACAATTGGGCCATGCCGGAGATGGAGGTTGTCCGTCATTTCTCGCCCACCTTTGAAGAGCTCCGAACCGTGGACATCTGCACAAACGACCTCCGCGGCATGCTGGATCTGCCGTCGTTTTTCCAGCACAAGATGAGACAAAACTTCGCGACGACGCAACTGGAAGTCTCTGCCCAACGCAAATTTCAGTCCCAGGGGTTGGCGGAGCGGTTGGATAGGCTGGTGTACGAAGTAAAATCGCGAATCGCTCGGTTGATTGTGGAGGAAAAACATTTCCTGTACAAAACCTTCGCGGAGTTCGAGCACGCAGCGTACCTGTCGAGAAATACGACGCAAATAACTGCGGGAACTTCATCCTCTTCTGGAGTTTTCGACTCAAATTTAGTCCAGGAATACAAGGTCAGCGAGGTAGACAAGGACGATATTACTTTAACTGCGGGGGGAGAAGAACCAGAACCAATCAGTGACCGTTTCCCAACGAAAAACCCAAGCGAAAGAACCATGTCGGCATCGAGAGGCGGCTCGAAGCCGCCGCTGAATAATTTCCTCGCCCCCCCTGGGTCCATCACGGTCGAGCAGTGGCAGCAGGGGCTTTCTTCCGTGATGGGCACGGATGAGGTGGCGGAGGGGATCCCCTGGGCGCAGTTGAAGCAGGTTTTGCAGGTGGAAAACCCCTTGACAAAAATGGTGGACTACCCCATCCTGTTGTCCCGGTTCCGGGTGCTGATGCGAGAGATGGAACAGAATTCGGCCGAGAAGGAAAACCCGTTTAGCTTTCAAGCAAGGCAGTCGCGGCGGACCTCCATGCGGATAGAACAAGAGGCGGGGGAACAAGAGGAGCTGCGTGCCTCGACCTCGGGTACTAACGCGATCTCAGTGAAGGACCGCATTTCCGGGTTTCTGTTTGGAAATAATAACAAAACCACCACCAAACCGGAGGGAGAGGCACAGACAAATGCGGACGCTGCCAGCAATAAGACCACCTCCGCCGGTAACCAGGCAGATTCCCCAGCGGACCGCAAGCGGAAGCGCCGTGAAATGCTGTTACATCAGTCAAGTTTAACGACAATGAGCAAGAATAACCTGATGCCCACCTCCGTGTTGACGAGAGCAGGCAGTAAAGATATGTCACGCGGCACCTCCGCTTCCCCATCAACCTCTGAGACCGAAGATGAGCAAAACCGGCGCACCAGCCGGGTGTTTACAGCCTCCCGACACCAGAAGTTCGGGGCCGACGGCAGCGGGGCGTCTTCTGTGGGAGGTCCACCTCCGTCGGACTCCAGACTGAGCAGCAATTACCCTCTCAACGCTATCGCTAGAAGTAGTAACCGGTTGACGAGTGTTGACAATAGAACCTCCGTCCTAGCCGTTGCAAACACGAAGGCGGAATGGCTGGAGACAATTTTGGCAAGGATGTTTGAGCAGTTGATGCTGGCAGACATCCCCTGGATGGAATTGGTTGCTGCGTTTTCCACCGGAGCGGAGGTGAATCAGGAGAGCATGTTGGTAACATTACCAGTTTTGCAACGGGTTCTGCAGCACGCAAGCCGGAAAACGAACACGGCGCCGGTTTTGTCGGAGCAGCAGGCCGGCGCGTTAATGCGGGTATTGTTGGAAACGAAGCGGAATGTTAATACCTACACAGGAGCTGGAGGTGCTGGTGACATCAATTCTGGCGAACAGCAGGGAACAGGCGACGAACGAGATTCTTATGTCGATAATTCGTCGAGCAAAAAATCTCCAAAACGGGCACACACGTCTGCAAACTTGATCCAGATCGGCGGCAAAGGAACTACAGGGTCGAAAGACAGCAACAATAAACCGACTTCCAAGAGCCCCTCTAAGGGTGCGAGGAGAGCCGACGAAGAGGATGACGATGATAGAAATAGTACACCCGCCGCCTATGGTCCGAAAGCGAGGAAGAAAGCAAACACCAAAGGCACGGTTATGAGCTCCCTTCCGTCGAAGGGCACGACGACCCCGACCAGGCCCGGAGGCACGCCAAACGAAATGAGAAGGACGAAATTGCTGAACCAAGGAATTACACAGCTCACCAAACAGCCTGCCGTCGTAGTCGGCCTCCCTTTAGCCGAGTTCCTACAACGGTTAGAGCAGTGCTACACGGGCTATAACGCATCCCGGCTGCACCAACACACCGGTACGGAAAGCGACTTGCGGGCGGAGCGGGCGTTGTCTTTAAAGTTCGGAAACTCCGCGATGGCGACGCTGTTGCGGCTGGTCGGACGGGAGTTGCGGTACAGCCGGAAATCGACGTTTGACTTATTCCGGGAAGCCGACGTGTCGAGAACGGGGTATCTGAGCAAGGAAGAATTCACCAACGCGGTGCAGAAGTTGCTAAAGTCGGCTTTGAAAGGGCAGGATCATGCGGCAACCGGTAGCTCGCGTTCCCGAGTTTCCAATGGCAGCTCGGCGTCCTCGGCGGCAGTCGGGTGGACTATGTTGCAGCAACACGGAATCACCGAGCAACTGGTGGATGAGCTTTACACCGCGGTGGATTTGGGAGGGCAGAACCGCGTGAACTACTTGGAGTTTTTGTACTGTTTCTCCACTGTCGGCGGCGGGGAGGTGATCCGGTCCAGGGGGCGGAATAAGAGCAGCCACAGACTTAGCAATAATTTTCCCTTGATAGCAAATGCAAATTCAGCTAGTAATGTCAGTACCTCCATCGGAGCAGGTGGACATAGCAGGAGTAAAGCCGTACCCGGGGGCGCAGCAGGTGGAAGTTTCTCTGCACCACTATCCACCGGGCCGTCGGGCGACGCGATAATCCCAGCACTCGGGGACCTCCACAGTACCCCGAACCGGGGCCACAGCCGAGACAGTTTTGAGGAGTCGGATCCGCTACAGGAGGCGATAGAAGATCAAATTTACAGCGTCCTGTATAGCAACAAACAGTCATTACTGCAGGTTTTCCAGTTCTTCCAGTACTCCGCTAGTAACCACGCCATAAGGAGCAACGACAAAAATGCATCAACGAGGGATAGCAATAGAGCACAAAATAGGACAACCGCGACAGTAGGAGCAGCTGCAGCACCAACCAGCCCGACGAGAATCCGCGCGATACATTTCGTCAAATCCTTGAAGGCTTTAAACCTCGCGTTGAGTCTGAATAACCCACCGTTAACCAACGAACAGATACAGAGGATAGCCGATCACTTTGAGGATAGTGCAACAAATACTATAGACTATCAGGTGTTTCTAGACTCATTAGTCGTCGTAGACCTGCTAACCGGAGAATTTTTTGACTAATAATGGCTCCAAATGAACTAGAAAATTTCTATCCCCTAATTTTTGAAGTATCTATAATCTGCTAGAGTTAGAAGAAGAGAACTCCCCCTTGTAGTTGTACGTACTTTAGCCCTAACGTATTTGAAAAAGAGAAAGTGACGCTGTGAGACCTAGAAATCAATGGACTCCGCTCGGGCAGGGTCGTTTAAGGTTTCCCGGGAAACCTTCGGTTTAGCTCGTGCCAAAGTGTGTTGCAATGCAACCGAAAACGCGGCGCGCGCATGGACTCCGCTGCTGTTTGTGTGCACAACCGCGCCGCGTCTGTGTTGGCGTCTCGTGTGCCCAAATC
>CAJINV010000004.1:9270764-9299110 GCA_905178155.1 Amoebophrya sp. A120
CGGATCCCCTGGGCGAAGGCGGATCCCCGGGAAGCGGCCGGACCCCCTGGGCGAAGGCGGATCCCCGGGGAACGGGCGGATCCCCGGGCCGGGTCCCCTGGGCGAAGGCGGATCCCCGGGGAACGGGCGGATCCCCGGGCAACGGGCGGATCCCCTGGGCGAAGGCGGATCCCCGGGGAACGGGCGGATCCTCGGGGAGCGGGCGGACCCCCTGCGGGAAGGCGGATCCCCGGGAAGCGGGCGGATCCTCGGGGAGCGGGCGGATCCCCTGCGGGAAGGCGGATCCCCGGGAAGCGGGCGGATCCTCGGGGAGCGGGCGGATCCCCGGGCAACGGGCGGATCCCCTGGGCGAAGGCGGATCCCCGGGGAGCGGGCGGATCCCCCAAAAAAATCCACAAAGCGAAATCACGACGCTATGCGTATTTTTTTCCCCTCATTCTAAACACAAGAAAACCGCGCTGCCGTCGTGATTCGTTGGTTTAGGTCTCAGAGCGTCAGGGTCTCTTGAAAAAACAGTCTTATCGTATTCCCCACCAGGAGCTGTCTCAAACATGACCTGAACTACAACGCATATGACATTCGATCGTCCTTTGCCTTTTTTCCTAAGAAACCAAAAGGGCCGCAGCTTCCGCTGTGCCGAGCCGAACGCTTGAAAAAGCTCGCAGTTCCTTGCGGCGGCTATTCATGTTGTGATTTTAAAGAAGGCTATCCATATCCATCGGTCGTTGTGTATCGAAAATGAGTTACGTCGGTCGAAGCAGCCATGTACATTTCTGTTGTACGTGATGCAATACTAGAGCAGTCGGTTGTTTGCAGTGAAAGACGATGCGCATTCTGGTGTGCTTCTTTTTTCTGTTTCGGTTTGTAGATATGCATAGGGTCGCGGCGTAATTTTTAGCCACGCACGCATGTTGATCCAGCTCGGTTGCTCGTCGGCACCTGTTGCAGTTGCTTTCGGTTCGTCCATCTATCCTGCTTCGTACATCAAGACGTGACGTGAGCCAGCTCGTCCTCTCACCTCCGGCTCCGGTGGAATATTCGTGCTAGGAAATAATGATAAAGAAGAAGAAGAAGAACAACGCAGCTCTTCGATGTACGGCTCCTTGTTGATGATGTGCTACTGAGCTTTTAGTTCAACATCGGTCCTCAAGGACCGAACGGACTGAGGTGCTGGAGTTGACATCAAAATAAATAATCGCATTTTTCAGGGAGAAGCAATCCACTCATTGTTTCCTTCCCACCCCCCTTCATTTTCCCATACTTCAATTTCAATTTTCCCGTTTTTATTGCGCTTTTTGTTCTCCCAGTCTTTCTCTTTTATTCACCATTTTTATACGTCCCTAGTATCCCATTGGCAGCTACTTCTAGCGGATGGCGGAGGCGCTTTCCATCTTCTACTTTCCAAGCGTGCCGCCCCCCGGAAAGAGACGAGCCGAAGGACCTCCATAAAAAGAGACTTCTAGATGAGCGCGAGCCGCACCTCTACCCAGCCCCAGCCCCTGGGGATGGGTGACAAGAAGGCCGCCGGCGAGCTTGGGTCGGGCCACGTGCTCTTTTATGCAATGCAAAAGTATCGTACTAGTATAAATTGCATTACAAATTCCCCCAGCATTACAAATTGAATTTGTGATGCTGATTTACTTTGAGAAGGAGATTTGTAATGCATAAATGCAATTACTACGAGTACGATACTTTTGCACAGGATATCTTTGCGGGGAACACGAAACTCGCCTCCGCGAGCAATATCAAATGTAAAAATGTCTGGATGTCTGGAAGAATGCAACTTGTGATGCTGAATTTGGATTCCAAAAAAATCTGTATTGCGTGAGCAGCAAAGGGAGTGCAATTTTTGCTGCGCGGAGAGGGCATTTGTCATGCGGAATAGGCATCGCGAGGCCCTCAAAAAATCTGTGATGTTAGGGCATGCATCACAGACATCATGGCCCAGGCAAAACATGCATGACAAGTCTCAGAATCTTCCAGACCCAGACATTTTTACACTTGATAAGCAAGCGGAAGATGCAAATAGCGGACACGGAGGAAAACGCGACGAAGTTAGAGGCGAGTCTGAACAGCCTTGAGTCGATTGAAGAGCAAAAAGCCACCGCACAGGGCGCTCTGTCCCAGAAAATGCTGCAAGCACTCGCCTCCTCCACCCCAGAATCGGATTTGCAGGTGGACGAGAAGACGCAGCGAGTCTCTCTGTCGAAAGCAGGCATGCTCGTGGATGCGGGGGAGAACTTCACGAAAAGCCTGTTACCTCCCGCTTGGTGCGAGGAATGGGAGCTGAATTTGCCGGATTACCCGAGAATAGACTTCCCGCAGAAAAAGACGGATAAGTGGTCTCTGGACACGCTCCTCGCGATGGTGCAGCACTTCAAAACCAATCCGGCGCAACCCTTGCATCCATTGCTGATCATGCGATTGCTGAACGACGCGGAGATTGTGATGAGCAAAAAGTACCACCACGCAATACACCGGGCCACGATTCCGAAGAAATCCATGGAACAGAAAGCGACGGACGACAACAAGGAGGGGTTGCTCAAAGGAGGTATTTGGGATATTAAGTTCCTGATGTGATTATAATTTTCGATTTAATGCTGTGGGAAGCATTTTGATTTTTCATCTAGGCTGAATTTGATAAAACAACACAAAATTCTTGACAACTGCATGTGTGTGACACATTTCTTCTTGATTGCACCATAAAACTCGACGACAAAAACAGATTTGAGCCAATTCTCGCTCCTGAACAAGAAAGCCGTGGCCACCCCTGGGCGAACCATCGTCGTCGGCGACACCCATGGGCAATTAGAAGACGTGCTTTGGATCTTCTACAAAAACGGGCTGCCAAGTCCCAGCAACGCATACCTATTCAACGGCGATATCGCCGACCGTGGATTCTACGCGACCGAGATTTTCTCCATGGTACTGGGGTTCATGCTGCTGTATCCGAATTGTGTGGACATGAACCGGGGAAACCACGAGGATGAAACGATCAATTTAGACCCCCACTGCGGCGGGTTTTATGAGGAAAACATCCAGAAATACGGCGGGAACATTGGATCCACGATCTACGAATCGTACTTAAAGATCTACTCAAACCTACCGCTGGCGAGCGTTTTGGAGAAACGGGTTTTTATCGTACATGGAGGTTTATCGCGGGTAACGGAGGGCATGCTGAAAGTGCTGAGTGGCATTGACCATCACGTCTCCAGCACCCCCGAATCCCCGGATAACACGGCGGATACGGTGTTTATCGACGCCATGTGGTCAGATCCAATGGAAGGGAAAGGTATAGAGACAGTGATTCTACTGTGATTGAATCTGTTTTCAGCTAGTAAAAATTCGACTTGTTCGCATGTGCGTGTGAAAACGATCTGCATCTGTAATTACCTGTCTAAAGTACTACCTCGTCGATGCGCGAAGTTTAGGAACTTCGTATGATTTAGATTTTCATTTGAAGTACCCATAACCACGCAGGTATCGTACCATCGAATCGGGGCCCTAGTCTCGTTCAATTCGGCCCGGACGTCACCATGAAGTTTCTGCGGCAAAACGGCTTCCACTTAGTCGTCCGGTCCCACCAGCCACCGTCCAACAAGGACGGCGTCTTTTTCCACCACGACGGGAGGCTGATAACGGTTTTCTCTGCTAGTAACTACTGCGGCTGGTACGGAAACACAGGTGCGGTTCTGATCTTCTCCCCAGGGAAGGGAGATACGAAAGCGGCGTCGTTACCGACGATCGAGATTGTCCGTCATTTTTCCCCCACGTTCGATATGCTCGCAAATGCGGAAATCACAACGAATGATTTGTTGGCGATGGACCAGATGCAAGCGAGAGCAAAAAACGCAACCAGCATGGAGCACGCCGCGATCAAAAATAGTCGGCAGTCGCTGTCGCAGAGAATGGACAAGCTCATCTTCGAAGTAAAAACAAGGTTCGCAAGGATTCTAGTGGATAACAAGCAGGGCTTGTGGAAATTCTGGCTCACGCACGAGAAAGAGGTATGCAGCTTTTTATCACATTTGAGTTGTTTTTTATGCACTTAGCATGCTTGCTGCAAGAAAATCATCAAGAACAAACTATATAGCTCCACTACTTCTGTGGACATCGTAGTAAATACGCGACGCATCCTCGCACAAATTTCTTGACTCGATGTCATAGAAGAAAACTACGAACCATACAATTCATCTACGTTCGAAAAATCAAAAACCAAAACCACAGGGCGACTACAATGATAACCGAAGTAAGAGCGCGCCGCCGGGGCTGATTACCTTTGACGCCTGGAAGGAGGGGATTTCGTCTATGGTTGGGACGAACGGATCCGTTTTGGGCGGCATCCCGTGGCAGCAAATCAAGGAGATCCTTTCTATCGAGGACCCCCACACGAAACTCATCGACTACCCACTGTCGCTCCATCGGTTCCGGGTTGTTATTCGGGACGAGATCAAATCCGAGACGCAAATTCAGGACGTGCGGAAATCGGTCACGACGCAATCATCCCTTTTCCCCAAGAAAACGGTGGATGCATCCGGGAACGTGATGCGCCACACGAACTGGATGGAGTCCATTCTGGCAAGATTGTTCGAGATATGCATTGCAAATATGTGGTCTGCCTCTGGAAGGATGCAACTTGTGATGCTAAATCCGAATCATGCAAAAATCTGTGTTGCATGAGTCCCAAAAGCTGACTCTTTTCGACCGAGTTCTTGCAAGGGAGTTTCTCATGCAGGATAGGCATTTCAGAGACCTCACAGAGTCTGTCATGCTAGGTTCCGCATCATGGAAAACCTGCATCACAAGTTTGCACTCTTCCAGACCCAGACACTTTTGCACCTGATACGAGACACTGTTGCTAGAAAACGTCCCTTGGCAGGACTTAGTCAAGCGGTTCGCGGCCCCCGGGTCCGCGCCCGCGTCGGCGGAGAGCGACGACGACGACATTCCGGAAATTGACATGGACACGTTGCAGAAAGTGCTTTGTAGCCTGCAGAAACCAGGAAGCTCGGGGAGTAAGACAAACGCCCTGATAACCAAGGAACAAGCCGGGTCGCTCATAAGAACACTGACGGGGTACGGGGGAAGCAGGGTAATATTAAAGTCACTCCTTTGATAACATCACAATGACCTTGAATATCACGACTACGGAATGGAAAACGTCGTGACTTTTCTTTGCCTTCTTTGCCAGCACACAGTCCAAAAACGAATTCTTTGCGCTTGTTCTACTTCTGGTGTTGTACTTGTTCTACCTAGTGGTCTATATGTTCCTCGCATCAGAAATTCAAATTTACATTGCGAAAAAAAACCTACACAAAAAAAACTCCTATCACAGCATTCCGTGACCAACCTGAAGCCCTCCTCCATTTCCCTGCTCGAGTTCCTCTCCCGCCTAGAGGTCTGCTACACCGGGTATAACGTGCAACGCGTCAGGCAGAAGGTCGAGGCCGGGATCAAAGAGGGCCCGGACGCAGAACAGTCCATCATGAATTTAAAGTTCGGCACCTCCGTCGTGGCAACTTCCCTGCGTTTAATTGGCCAGGAGATCTACGCGGAGTCCGAAGATTCCCGGTCCGCGAGCAAGAGAACGCACAAAATTTTCCAAGAAGCGGACAAGGACCAGGACGGGTTGTTGAGTAAGGCAGAATTTCTCGACGTGGTGGACCAATTACTGGCCCGGTTTAAAGATTTTTTGCAGGAACATTTTCTATCCAGCAAATCCAAATACGCAACCTCCGGGGCGAAGAAGGCGGCAAAGTCGGATTTACCCTTGTCCCTCCTCGAAGATATCTTCAAAGTGGTCGACGTAACGCGACAGGGGAAAGTTAGCTATCTCGAATTCCTCCACTGCTTCCAGCCCTCCGACCGGTCCGACGACACCGTCGGGCTGTCGAAGCTGGACGCGGATTCTTCGATTCCGCACTTGCGGCACCCGGCGGAGGAGATCCGGGTGGCGTTGATGGAGCAGATCTGCGGATTTCTGTACACGAACAAACAGGCGCTGCACAAAATCTTTCTCTTCTTCGACAAAAATAACTCCCACCTGATCGAGAAAAAGAACTTCGTGAAGGCGGTGAAGTGTCTCAACGTGACCATCAGTCTGAAAGCGCCACCGTTGACCAACGACCAGATCGAGATGCTCGCGGACCATTGTGTCCTGAACACCGAGGAACAGATAGACTACCTCCAGTTTCTGAACGCGCTGGTGATCTGTGACATGCGGACCGGGGAGATGTTTGACTAGGGTCGTGACAGGTGGGAAACGGAACTTATTTGTTGCTGTGGAGGTTCTCCTCCCAGCGCACTTCTAAATTAGTGTCAGACCGCTCGTCGCCTAGTACGACCTAGGGTAGACCTAGTCTTAAGCTTGAGTTTTTACAATTTTTATATACGCAAGTTTCGCGTGCTCCTGGCAGCACGGGGCTTCTATTGTTTCTGAGTTTTTTTTGTCATAGTCATAGATTACATCACACAAGCCCAAGCAGCCACCTTGCTGGGTAGGTCATTAGTTCACAATCATCAGCTTTATGCAACCATTGTATTGTTCACCACGTATCGGAAACAAACAGTTACTTTTCCTGCGGTAGGAGGTAGGTACTAGCCGCGTTTTTTTATAGATGCAACGTATGTATTGGCGACTTTTACAGGTACGTGTAATAGAGGTGGCTAATTACAGAGTTTCAGTACCTGGTTGCTGTTTGAAAAGCATCATTATGCACATACATTTTTAGACGTAGGCTGTTGATGTGTACTAGCTTTTCCATCACCGAACGTTCTTCACATGATTTTTGGCCCTTGCGGCGACCCAACGCAACGAAAAATGTTCGGATCTTGATCAAGACTTTTACACGGAGGCGGACCTACAGTCATTTTTCCTGGTGCTTCTTATTTCAGAAAAATCGAAAACAGACCTACTGCTGTTGCAAGAGGAATGCCGCTTTTACTTTTTCTCCTCGCCGCACTGATCATGCCTGCGAGAAAGAAGAAACTGAGGAAATTGCCTATGATTCTTACTGTCGGTAGATCATCAAAAGGACAAAATTCCCTGTGAAGATTATCACTGTCGGTACCGTCTCTTTAAATCTGCATTGCTTTTGCTGCTCTGGTTGAATATTGTATTTCTTTCTCTAGCTAAACCTCCAACTCCCGTCGGTCTAAGCTCCACCCGCTGGTCATGCCGGCATTCTGTGAAGATCGGTATTGCCTGATGCGCACTAAGTGTCGTGAAGGTCGTTTTCTTCCACAAATTTTGGATTTGTTGTGTCATGTTTCCTGCTTGCTGCACTTGGCTTGCTGTAGTCGGTTTAAATGCTTAAGAACTCGGCAAAGCGCTTCGTCTGTAGGTACTCGTGGCTTTGATATTCGTGCAAGGTTGAATGCTTCTCGCCGTCTTCGTCAAGATGAAAAATAGAACGTCAGTATGTTCGTCCACTGCTTGCTCGTCCTACTTTCCATTTTTGTGTATTTGCTTACCTGCTTCAACAATGTGATGCTCTTCGTCTGCTTCTGTTTATCGACAAGATAGAAGCCATTTTTCATTGTACCTCGAACGACACTAAAACAGGACCTCAATTTGATGAGCCCCATCAAAACTAGATTGCTCAACTGAGATTTACTTCATCCAAGAAAACATTTTTACCTGAATTAGAACTCCCCCCCAAAAATTGTGGTCTTCATTAGTCCAGAACAGAATCTTCATGCCCGAGGTGTGGTCAGCTGGCAGCTAGCACCTGTTGGCGTGGAGCGTGCCTGTAGAAGGTTGTGCAAAAGTTGTGCTCGTCGCTCCTCCGGGGGCGGTCAGTCGGAGTGAACTTGAATTTCCATAAATTCGCGCACAATAAGAAACTAAGCCAGAACCATAATTCCTACGAACCAGTGTAGAACAAGAGACCACAAATATCTCAAAAGATGAGCACGGCCAAACCGCTTCTTACCCGCGCGAACAGCGGTTCCGGGCAAACGCTCGCCCGCGGCAAATCCAGCGGGCTTTCCGCCCCCAAGGGGCTGGATATGGAGCAGCTCGGGGCCGGCCAGGTACTGTTTCAGGGGAACAGCAAGCTCCAGTCGGCTTCCAAGAGGAAAGCGCAGATTCACGACACCGAGGAAAACGCCACGAAGTTGGAGCAGTCGCTGAACTCCTTAGAGTCCATTGAGGAGCAGAAGGCCACCGCACAGGGAGCCCTGTCCGCGAAGATGCTACAGGCGCTGGCGTCTTCCACCGCGGACAATGATCTCCATTTGGATTCCCAAACCGCAAGGGTTTCCCTCACAAAATCCGGAACCGTGCCCGGTGGTAGCGGGGAGAACTTCTCCAAATCGCTACTCCCAGCCGCTTGGTGCGAGGAGTGGGAGTCAAATCTGCCCGATTACCCCAGAATAGACTTCCCCCAGAAAAAATCCGACAAGTGGACCATCGACACGATGCTGGCGATGGTGAAACACTTCCAGACGAACGCGGCGCAACCCTTGCACCCTTTGCTCATCATGCGATTATTGCACGACGTGGAGATCGTGATGAGCAAAAAGTACCACCACGCCATTCACCGGGCGACCATTCCGAAGAAGTCCATGGAGCAGAAAGCAGCGGAGGAGAACAAAGATAATTTGTTGAAGGGCGATTTAACGCAGTTTTCCTTATTGAACAAAAAAGCGGTCTCCACCCCGGGGAGAACCATCGTCGTCGGCGACACGCACGGGCAGTTGGAGGATGTGTTGTGGATTTTCTACAAGAACGGGCTACCAAGTCCGAGCAATGCGTATTTATTCAACGGGGACATCGCGGACCGCGGATTTTACGCCACCGAGATTTTCGCGATGGTGTTCGGCTTCATGATTATGTACCCGAATTCGGTGGACATGAACCGCGGGAATCACGTATCCTGAGTAAAAACGTCCCCATCCCAGAGTTGTCATGCAGATTTGCGATTACAGGAAGATTTGTAATGCGCATCTCCTTGAGATGCATTTCTAATCGTGTTTTGGCATTTGTAATGCTGTAAACAGGATTAGGGAACGGCTTTCTCATGCGGCTTTACTTGCTAGCCAGCCCTACACTGCATATGGAAGCTTGTCATGCAGAACTCCCCAAGCTGGGGGATTTGTGTTGCAGACTTTCCATCTGCACTATGGTGTGGGGAGGTTTTTACAGAGGATATCACGAGGACGAAACGATCAACTTAGACCCGCATTGTGGCGGGTTTTATGAGGAAAACATCCAGAAGTACGGGGGGAATATCGGCTCCACAATTTATGAGTCCTATCTAAAGGTGTACTCAAACTTACCGTTGGCGTCCGTGTTGGAGAAGCGAGTTTTCATCGTGCACGGTGGCTTATCGAGGGTAACGGACGGAATGCTGAAGGTGCTCAGCGGCATCGACCACCACGTGTCTTCCATCCCCGAATCACCAGATAACACGGCGGACACGGTGTTTATCGACGCCATGTGGTCAGACCCAATGGAGGGGAAAGGTATGTGTTACTTTTTTTTTTTATGATGAAGAAGACTCTGACACTGACTCTGCTACTGCTTGGATTAGAAATTTTCTACGAAATAACTCGATGAACCTGTTGGAGGCAGGTGAACTCGATCTACTGTCGCAAGCAGTGATCTAGTAGGGCGCTATCTTTCATCAACATCTGTATGAGATTTATCTTGCATGAAGACGACCTTGTCCTTGACTTCACCTCGATCACACGACAGGTATTGTGCCCTCGAATCGCGGCCCCAGTCTCGTCCAATTCGGCCCGGATGTCACCATGAAATTCCTTCGCCAAAACGGCTTCCACTTAGTCGTCCGGTCCCACCAGCCTCCGCCCAACAAGGACGGCGTGTTTTTCCACCACGACGGGAGGCTGATAACGGTTTTCTCGGCTAGTAACTACTGCGGCTGGTACGGCAACACCGGCGCGGTTTTGATCTTCTCACCAGGAAAGGGGGATACCAAAGCGAGCAGTCTCCCGACTATTGAGATAGTCCGGCATTTCTCGCCGACCTTCGATATGCTGCAAAACGCGGAAATCACGACCAACGACTTGCTCGCGATGGACCAGGTAGCCAACCGCGCGAAGAACGCAACCAATATGGAACACGCGGCCATCAAAAACAGCAGGCAAGATCTGACCCAAAGGATGGACAAGTTGATCTTCGAAGTGAAAACGAGGTTTGCGCGAATTCTAGTGGACAACAAACAGGCTTTATGGAAATTCTGGCTCGCGCACGAGAAGGACGTACTGAATTGTTTTTTCGTTTAGAAGACGATTATGATGTGAATCCTGAGAGATTAGTAGATCCATAGCAAAGAAAAAAGCACTACAGGCGTTGATGCAGTGCTGTGTTTTAGCTTTGGAAGGTGGATAAGCATAAGTATGGTGGTAGACGCAGACGTAGTGTAGCTTCTACGATAAGATCTACTTTATCTGGCTCATATTGCCCATTAGCAATAGAAATTTAGCAAAAGTTTCCATTTCAATTCTTCACAACAGGGCGACTACCTCACCCCGGCCACGAAGAACACTCCGCCTGGATTGATTACTTTCGACGCCTGGAAAGAGGGTATTTCCAGTATGGTGGGGTCCTGCGGCTCGGTGCTGCAGGGCATCCCGTGGTCCCAGATCAAAGACATTTTGAATATCGAGGACCCGCACACGAAGCTGATCGACTACCCTTTGTCCCTCCACCGGTTCCGAGTGGTGATTCGGGATGAAATTCAGGCGGAATCCGCCCTGCAGGACGTGCGGAAATCTTTAGCCATGCAGTCGACCTTGTTCCCGAAGAAAACCGTAGACGGGTCCGGCAACGTGATGCGACACACCAACTGGATGGAAAGCATTCTTGCGCGGTTGTTTGAATCTTTGCTCCTGGAAAACGTCCCCTGGCAGGATCTAGTGCAGAAATTCGCGCCCCCGGGCAGTTTATCAACTGTAAAAATGTCTGGGTCTGGAAGAACGCGCGATCTGTCATGCTGCTTTTCCATGACCCATGAGGTCTGGAATGCAGGACCTAGCATGACAGATTCTGCGAGACCTTTCGAATGCCTATCCTGCATGAGAAACTCCCTCCCGACTTGGTTAAAACTGGACGACTTTTGGTAATCATGCAACACAGATTTTTGCGTGCTGCAGATTTAGCATGACAAGTTGCAATCTTGATCTTCCAGACCCAGACATTTTTACATTTGATACAGTTCCGCGGCGTCAGGAGACTCCAATTTACCCGAGGTGGACATGGGAACGCTGCAGAAGGTGTTGCAAAGTTTGAGCCAGAAGGGGGCGTCCAGGGGCTCTCGGACCAACGCCTTGGTTACCAAGGAACAGGCCGCGTCGCTTGTCAGAACGCTCACGGGGTACGGCGGAAGCAGGGTATAATTTTGGTGACTTGATGGACTTACTTTTGCGAAAAAATGTATGACTGTGATGTATGTTTGATGCGATGGAGTTAGAGATGGAGTTCAGTCACTGTCGCTCTACGTCTGTTGTTGAAACAGAAAAGATAAAGATACAAAAAAACTACCTTGCAAAAACTATTATTCTAGAACAAATTTTTCATCCTCCTACAACAACCCTCACAGCACTCGGTGACGAACTTGAAGCCCTCCTCCGTTTCCCTGCTCGAGTTTCTTTCCCGCTTAGAGGTTTGCTACACCGGGTATAACGTGCAACGCGTCCGCCAAAAGGTGGAATCCGGCATCAAGGAGGGTCCGGACGCGGAGCAAACCATTATGAATCTGAAGTTTGGCACGTCCATGGTGGCCACCTGTTTGCGGCTGATCGGCCGCGAGATTTACGCCGAGTCCGAAGACAGCATCTCCGCGTCGAAGAACACTTTTCAAATTTTCAAGGACGGGGACGTGGATAAAGACGGGCTGCTCTCCCGCGCGGAATTTCTGGAAGTCGTGGACCAGCTGCTGATGACCTACAAAGATTTTCTCAAAGACTACTTCCTGTCCGGAAAATCCAAGTACAACGTGTCCAGCACCGGCGGGCCGGTGAAGCGCGGGGCTAAATCCGATTTGCCCGTGGCCTTGCTGGAGGACATTTTCAAGGTGGTAGACGTGACCCGGCAGGGCAAAATCTCCTACCTCGAGTTCCTCCACTGTTTCCAGCCGTCCGACCGCACGGACGACGTCGTGGGGTTAAGGGACAAAAACAAGGAGAAGCAGAGGACGCTGAAACACCTCAAGCACCCCGCGGAGGAGATCCGGGTGGCGCTGATGGAGCAGATCTGCGGAGTATTATATTCGAACAAGCAGGCGCTGCACAAAACCTTCCTCTTCTTCGACAAAAACAACAGTCGCAGCGTCTCGAAAGCGACGTTTTGCAAGGCGGTCAAGTGCTTGAACGTGAGCATCAGTCTGAAGTCGCCACCCTTGACGAACGATCAGATCGAGATGCTCGCCGACCACTGCGTGCTCAACAGCGACGACGAAATTGACTACCTGGCGTTCTTATCAAATGTAAAAGTGTCTGGGTCTGGAAGAGTGGAACTTGTGATGCGCATTTCAGAACATACAAAAATCTCTGATGCATAGGCAGCAAAAGCTGCCCACTTTCTGTCACCAAAATGGCGGATTTGTCATGCGGATTCGGCATTGCGGAAGCTTCTCGAAACCTGTGACGCTAGAGCTTCCATGCCAGACCTTCTGTGTCATGCAGAAACAGCATGACTCTTCCAGACCCAGACACTTTTACATTTGATAGTTCTTAAACGCGCTCGTGGTGTGTGACATGTACACCGGTGAGATGTTCGACTGATCCAGAAGTAGGATGGTGTTGTAGTAGGAAGTTGTGTAGTGCGGGACCGGGCTGCACTGCATATCTTCATTATCATTTCACGATCTAGCTCTCGTTTCATTATTTTTTTTTCCAATACGACTATTTAGCTCTATTTTGCGCAACTGCATTTATTTCAATGGATATTACAACTCAAAAGTCGGGCGATGAACAAAGGCGACCCGTTTATTTCAAATTTCTTATTTTCATCGTTTTTCATACGTTAGTTTTTCTGTTTCTCTCTTTGTTTTCATAACATAACCGTCAACATTCAAGTACGTTAGAAATGTGTTTCATTCAAATAGACATTGTATCATCGGTTTTTTTTACTTTTCTCATTTTTTAGCAAGACACACTCGTCACATTGACACTCATATTAATTTCGCACTCCCAAAAATAAAGGTAAAAGAGCTTGTTCTTCAGGCGTAATATTACATTTCCCTATTCAACGAACCGCCACCTGGTTCTCATTTCCCTAACAGATAGAAAATCCCAATCACAAAAGAACCTCTCCACATCTGTACCCCAGATCTGCGGAGGATTTTCTTTCCCCCGCATGAGAACTTTTCCTGCTGTCGAACGCACGGTTCATCAAGCAACTTCCCCTTTGTGCTAGTTCACGTCGTATTTTTACCTACAACTAAAATTCCCCGTCAACGCGGTAGCGTTGTTTCCTCGCTTAGCGTGGAGCACGGAGCTGGGGCCCGCTGCGTCCTCAGCTTATTGTGTTCATCATGTCGTCGCGCCCACGAGGAGTCTTCTTGTCTTCAAATAGCGCACCGACTAGGGCGCGACCAGGTATTAAAGAAAAAACAAAAAGACAGTAGACTTCGGAAGAATGAGCAAGGTGTAGATGAAATTGAGATCAGAATCACAAATAATGATCGAAGATCCACCTCTCTCGCACGACCTCGTGAAGATGGAAATGACATGCAAAAAATTCCATGATCTGAAATGCATGAGGTAGATCCAAAAACTACACCGACGCGCGTGGTCGTTGCCTTCCGGCTCGCTTTGTCTCTCAATATTTTGCGCGTCAAATTTTCTGTTTCACAGATGACCCACTTCGTGGTCTTTGTCATCAGTTATACCTTCACGACGACCTTTTGTTACAGTACTTTCGAGTTGTAGTTTTGATTTATTAAGGGACGCATTTCTTGTATCTATGATCGTGATTTTTTGGAAATCCTAATCCAATCTAGCCCTAAGTAGAACATTACGAGGTTCTAACAGTTCCTGCACCTACTGTATACACAACTTAGTGAGTTGTGCGACGTTATCTTCTTCTTCTGTGACTGTTTTTAATATATTCTAGTATTCGATTTAAATAGACCAAGACCATTCGTTCGATCTCAAGGTCGTTTTGAGCGGAAGCAAAAAATCGTTGTCCATCTTGAACTATTGCTCACCGGACTTGTCGTGTGTTGGTCGTACTGCCCGACAGGAGCACCATAATGTCGACAAAAGCCAAGATTTTTACCCGGACGAGGTCCTTCGATCTCAACACGACCTTGGGGACGAGGAAAAAACCACTTTCGGTCCTGCTAATGCCCGCCCTGAAGATGTGGGCACTTCTTTCCTGCCTGGTCGGGACGATGGGACCATCTTCGACGTCATTTATGAATTTTTGCGTAGTTGCAGCACCATACACATACACGACTTCCTCGTCTCAATTTGTTCAGGGAGGTCCAGCCTCCATCACAATCCTGAATGCTCTGAGCGGAAACAAAATCACACACCTTTGCGAATTCGAGTTGAGAAGTTGGCTCCTGCAGGGGAAAACGGTTGGGGACTTGCGGGAGCTCGTTTTGCAATCCGACAAGGAGCGCTGGGGAAGTAGGAGAAGTCGCGTGTCGCTGGTCGTCGACAACAAAAGGAATGAAGAACGTTACCAGCAGCCCGATGTTGCTTCCTCGTCACATATGACATTTCTCACCGACGATCGTCTTAAACTTGAGGACCTGGGGCTTTGGCTACAGGCCCACCTTGACACGGAACTGGAACGAGTACAACGGCAAGGGGGGGCTGGTCCACGAGCTCGTACGGCTGCGCCGATCACGCCCGCCCTAGTGGCTCCTTACTTTCCACCGCGGCCCTCGTCATCCACGATCTTCCGGTCACCAATGCCCACCTTGTCGTCCATGAGAATGCAAGAACCCTCGAGCTGCTCAGCAGGAAGTCTTTTTTATCAAGAAGAACCTTCCAGCTGGGCCCCCTCAGCTGCACAGCAGCACATTGTGATTCTCGCTGGCTACCAAAAGGGCTCGGTCCCACTGCTTCTGCCCTCCAGGACGATCCCTGGTGGTGGTATGTCCAGCAGAACAAGGGCAAGTTCCTACGTGGAGGAAGTGCAAACCGGTTGGCGGGTCTTCACCCGGCCACAGTTCCTGGTGCTGAAGCTGGTCGGCGCGTACGCGAACTTGCGGGTCGGGGTGGAGAACCTGTGGAAGACGAAGGACCACGCGGCCGACCTCTCGTTCGCCCTGGCGCTTGTGCAGAAAGCGGCGGAGCTTGGGGTAGTAGATGTGTCAAGAACAGGAGCATCTAGGCCATTTAATATCTCGAGGATCCCCACTTCGTCGAGTACAACAGCGGAGGAAAAAATATCACCGTTGAAGGCCGACATGATCAAGTGCAATGGGGAGCGAAGACGCTGGCGTGAGGAAGTGAGGCGGAAGCTGCAAGGGTTTCTTTCGTACGTTGAACGAGAGTCTGCTCATCTCGAGAGCCATCGTTCTGCTTCGCCCGCGCGGCCCCAAACAACGTATGATAATGATTGTGATGTCCGCGGTACTTCTACAGGCCCCCACTTGGCGGGAAGCGAAAGTGCAAGTGGCGAACATCAAGCGCGTTCTGCCTTAGACGTCGACCACGGAAGTAGCACTACCCGGCGCTCAAGAAGAAGACAGAGAAACAGAAAGCAAAACGCACCTAAAAATGGTACTGAAGCTGCACTGGAGATGAATAAACGAGACGAAGAGCTGGCTCAGTTGCACGCTCAGGTGCGGCAAGCCCTGAGCAGGGCTGCCAAGAAGAGTATGCTTTTCAAGGACGAAGAGTACCATCGCCAGTTCCGCGGTTGTACTAACGAAAGTGTTAAAAATGTTTCGCGTTTGTGGCAGGAGTTCACCAAGCTGATAAACGACTTGCGGGTGCAAAGTGGTAAAAATTGGATCGGCGTGGACCCGCAGACGGAACGGCCGGCGGAAAGCGGATCTGAGGACCGGTCAACAGTTTTGCAGCCCTACTACGAGGGACTGCTCAATGGCGAAATGAAAGAGCAAACTACGCTTTTGGACCAAATAAAGACAGAGTTTACGGACGCAAGTTATGCGACGTTTGTTGATGAACTTTTGCACGGCACGGAAAAAGACCTGGAATATTTTTACCACGGTCGTGAGCAGTCGTCTTCTTTTTACAGCAAGAACTCCGCGTTGTCCGCACGAGTAGTAGAAAATGAGGATCTACAGCACGAGCGGGCGAGGAGATCTTCTTCAGACCTTTCTCATGACGGAGATGAAAGCTCCTGCCGAGGGGCGGCCATAAAGATGATCCCTCCGACCGCCGCGTCGAGTAGTACTAGTACAGCAGCTCTGGTGGGACGACGGACAATACCTACTGCTTCAGGTTCCCCTCCAGGTCGTGGGTTTTTTTTTACGAAAGAAGCGGTGATTCGCGACGGGTTGCGATTTCTCCTGAAATCTGCCGCCGCGACGAAGAAAATGCGCAGCAAGCTGAAAAAGTTGTGTGACGAACTCTTTCTCCGGGTAATCCGTCCGACCGTCAGGCGGTGGCTGCCGGGCTTGGAATTGGAGACGCTGCCGCAGGACCTGAAGCCCATCCCAGACCTCCTGGACCGCCCCCGGAAGTTGTATGCGCGAAGCGGAAACGTACCCAACCTACAACGTCTTCCGTGGCAACTTCAGGAAGCACTTCTTGCAGGTGGTCCTGCTCAACCCTTGACGGACGAGCAGCGGCTGCAGCTGCTGCGTGGGATGTTGACGGTGGACCCGCCGCTGAAATATGCCGCAAATCACCCGGTGGCAGAGGCCTGGGCTCGCGAGGGCAAAGACGTCAAAGAGTTTTTCGAGATGGATCTCTCCGATAATTTCGAACTGGTCGACCTGAAAGCGGATTATCAGAGGGACTATTTCTGGGTCATAACAGCTAGATACGGAAAAAATGGTGAAAATATTATTGGCACACCATCAAACGGACGACAATCAAAAGCTTCTGGCCCGGATGGGCGAGATGAACGAGAAATACGTCATTCGAAGATATTTGAGTTCGAGTACCGATATAAAGCGGGCGTGGGCACGGAGGCAAAATTAGATATGTTGAATATCAAACCATATGACAGAAGCAATAGGGCGCTCAGACTCGAAGAGCTTCGGGTCAAGAAGCTCCTTCTGGTGCGGATTATGCGGAACAACTCTAGCAGCAGCGCCACCGTCTTCACAGATGTATCGACAGTAAATTTCCCGTACACGTACAAATGCCGTCTCCGCATGACAAAACTTGGCTTCGATCCTAGTTTAGCATGACAAGTTTTACGCTCCAAATTGGTGAAATTTGTGTTGCATCTTGTACATGTACGGGAAATTTGTATTGCATAAGATGAAGCAGAAGAGTACGAGGAATATGAGCCTGCTGCTCTTTGGACCTGGTCCCGAAGTTTTTCTTTAGGAAACGAGCTGGAGCTGCGGCAAAGCAGCAACGAGCTGCCGGGAGGGATCACGTTCAAAAAGCTTAAACTCGTAGCCACGGCGGACGTCACCGACGAACCGGGGAAGGTCTCCCCAATGCCCCACAAGGTCATCGACCCGGAGCTTTACGCGACAGCAGACGACGCGGCTGAGGCGGCGGAAAAAGCCTTAGCGTCAGGCCTCCTGCTGCCGCAATCGCTCCTTTATTAAGCTGGAATGGGTGTGAAGTTGTCTCGCGAACTCTTTCTTGAGTGGACACTGCATTGATTTAATACTTAAATGAAACGGCTCCACGCCCACCTCCTCCGTATGAAGTGCATTGATGTCGACTCAGACCAACGACGAAGGTCAACGCCCCGTCATCCATACTTAGAAAGTAGAATTGCATGATGCATCAAAGTAGCAAAGATTGGTGTGCCTCTAGCGGCCTCAAAGTCATCGAGTGAACAGCAACGAATGAACATGAAGAGTGAAGAACAAATTAGCATGTTAATTGAAATTTTAGATTTTATGACGTGGTTTGTTAGTACATGTACAAGCAACAAAGGTTCGCCTCTATAGAGATGGGTGTAACAAATGTGATAAACTTAAACTTTGCAGCAGCCCAGTTGCTGCACGACGGCGTTTAATATTTTGCGGCTTAGCCTTCGAAGACGAAAGAACATAGACTTGTTGTTATTTTCATTCATATACCCATTTTTTGTTTTTCCCTTTCCCTGCAAAAGAGGGTGGTTCGAACTGATAGACGTGCAGTTTTGTAGCAAGTTAGTAGTCTTGGACCACTTTACTTCGAAAAAAAACCAAAATGCAACTGCAGGGGCAGAAGCAAACCAATTTTTCGGAAATTTCCTGACCACGGAAATGAAATTTATGCTAAGTAGGCTAGTTTTCATTTTTTGGACTCTTGGCGTTGGATCGAACTCGAAGCATTACTTTTTCTTTTCTTTGCTGGCCATACTCTTCCTGGTACTGGTTTAAGTACCCCATGCAAGAAGAGGAGCCGACCAAGTAGGGCACAATCATATAGTTTGTGAAAGAAGAAGAACGAAACGAACCCACGACCACCAGACAACACAAGGTAGAAGCATGAAAGCCAACACATCTTAAAGTGCCCCCTTCTACTGGCCTTCAACCAGAGAAACATATTTTCGTTCATTCACTTTCTGCTCTTTCAGTATGAATTTCGGTTCACTCTTCAACACAGTCTCGTCTCCTATATCCGCGACGAGCCACCTCAGCCTATGGCTCCGTCTCCGATCGGTTCGTTACAAGGAAAGTCGTAGCGTCCTCGTCGTCCTCGTAATAATGTGGCCTTCGTCGTCGTGATCATGTGTCGCCGCTCATTTATAAATGTGTAGTTTTTGTTCACGTTTACGATGCATCGTCTGTTATTTCGTTCGCTTGTTGTACAGAACACCTTGGTTGTTCATCTGCGTGCTCGTGCTGTCTTGGTCTTTCTCGTCGTGTATGCTTTACATACTACCTGGACCGAGGACCACCTCGCGACACCTACGTCCCCGCTTCTTTCTCGTGCTATCGTGGCATCGCTATCTTCACATCGCTATCAAATCTGAACGACCTTATGCATTTGTTTTCACCTGTTTGAACTGTTTCGTGTTCGTCTCGTCCTTCTCCTTTCCTTTCCATTTTTTCGTTTAGCTCGTTGTACTCATTGTTATTACCTCTCAATTTCGGCACTCACCTTTTTGCATGTCATGAAGCGTTTTTTTTTTTTCATGCCACCAGGTGATATAGTAGTAGTACCCTGTTCCTGTTGTTCACATTATAGCGTTTTTTATAACCCCACTCCCTTGCCCGATGCCGCCCCCCTTGTGCATTTGCAAGTTTGATGTTTCTGTAGTTTCCTACACTCTTATGTAGTGCTGGTCACACATCATCTCTCGATTCCTGTAAAGAACTGATGTACGACTGTAAGCGATTTATTTGTTGGCAAGAATAACACCCCCCCCTGCACCAGTTACATTTTTGGTTCTGTGAAAATGCCAACTTTCGCAAGATCAACAAGAAGGTAGACACGATCACAAACCTCAAGATGTTGCAGAAGAAGACTAACAGCACCGCATTCCTGTCGCTGAAGAGCAATGCTACGGCTACCTCCACCGACCCAGAACGTCGCGGCACGACGACCGTGCCAAGCAGTGTTAGCTCCGGCCTGTCCTCGGTCGGCTCGCGGTTTTCCATAGCCAGCAACAAGACCGAAGGAGGACATCAAGCGGGCTCTTCTGGGCGAACGTCTTCTGATACAACGGCTGGCGCAGCTGTTGTAGGTGTACAACAGCATCACCATCATCATAGGGACAAGTCCAATGCTGCCTTGCAGAAGCAGCTTGAGCACTGCCTGCAAATCTTCGAGTCGGTGGAGGAGCAGAAAGCGACGACCCAGTCCGCGCTGAGCGCCAAAATGCTGCACGCTTTGATGCTCTCGGAGGAGCAGCACGAGCGCGAACGGCGGGCGGGAAAGCACCCGGCATTCGGGTCTCTGCAGAGTAAGGAGCCGGTAGTGCCACCACCTGGAGGAGGTGCAGCTCCATCTTCCGGAAGAAGCTCGCCGAGGGGGGGAGTTGTAGTACCTACTACTGGAGTTGTTGTGGGCGCCGGTGGAGATCAGAGCGCGGCAACCGCGACAAGTAGCGACCCCGACTTGCCGACAGGTCGTGGTCCCAGACCGAGACCGTCTGCCGCCGAAAACGCAGCGGGATTCGCTTCCTTTTCTCCGCAGCTCGTCACGGTCCCGGGTTCTCTCGACCCGCACACAGCAGACGAAGACCAACAGCACCGCAACAAGAACAAGGGGGACGAAATTACAGGTAGTAAAACATCTTCAGCTACAGGAAGTAGAAATATTACCAGTAGTCCCTCCGCAACTACTACCTCCTCCTCCTATCAGAAGCCTTTAGTATCTGTATCCCCACAAGCTGTAAGTAGTAAATCCTCGCCTGCCACCTCGGGCACGACAACCAGCAGTCCCCGGCCCAGCAAAGGAGCCATGACAGCTGCCCGGAGTGGGTCGTTCCAACAGCAGCGAAGCAAGAAGCAAAGCCTGCGCCATGCGACGTCCTGGTACAACCAGTCACTGTTGCTGAAAAAGGACCACTTTGTCAAGCAGTGGGAGGAAACTTTTCCGGACTGCCCGAAAATCACCCATCCGCAGCAACAGCCCGGCATGGGTGAGCATTGGTCATTTGTGACGGTCCGGGAGTTGATCAACCACTTCCAGAAACTCCCGGAGCAACCCTTGCACCCGTATTTTGTCATGCGGCTGCTGTCCGACGCGGAAAGGCTGATGACGAAGAAGCACAACAACGCGGTCTTCCAGCTCACAGACAAAAGTTTATACTTCTCAGGAAGCGGTACAACTAGAGGTAGTGAAAAGAAAAAGTCAGGGAATAAAGTGGAAACAACAGCAGGAGCTGCTGCAACTTCTGCAGCAGTTGCACTTGCAGCGGAAGTAAATACTAAAGACATAAAGCAAGAACCTTCCAAGTCCTCCGCCCCGACTTCGCGCCTGATCATCGTCGGCGACACGCACGGGCAATTGGAGGATGTGTTGTGGATTTTCTACAAAAATGGGCTTCCCTCGGCGGAAAATCAGTACCTTTTTAACGGGGACATCGCCGACCGCGGGTTTTACTCAATCGAGATTTTTCTGTTGGTGTTTTCGTTGATGCTCATCTTCCCCAACCACGTGCACATCAACCGGGGCAACCACGAGGACGCGAACATGAACATGGACCCGCACAGCGGGGGCTTCTACGGGGAGTTGATCGCGAAATACGGGACGCAGCTCGGGCAGTCGATCTACCACCAAATGCTACGGAACTACGCGGTGATGCCGCTGGCGACGTTGTTGAAAGAGTCGAAAATTTTCATCGTCCACGGGGGTTTGTCGCGGGTGACGGATAATTTCCTACAGACCCTCTTAACCTTGGACCGGCAAACCCGGTGCTGCTACGCGATCCCGGATACGCCGAGTCACAGCAATCCGGAAACTTGCTTTTTAGATGCGATGTGGGCGGACCCGGCGCCGGACGAGGGGGACCGGTCCATCGGAATCTCGCCGTCGAGTCGGGGGCCGCAGCTGATTCAGTTTGGAAAGGATGTGACGAAAAAGTTTTTGAAGCAATCCGACTGCAAACTCGTGATCCGTTCGCACCAACTGCCCGACAACAACGATGGTGTGCAATTTCACCACGATAGGAGGCTGATCACCGTCTTTTCGGCTTCGAATTATTGTGGGATCCACGGGAACCAGGGCGCCATCTTGGTTCTGACCAGGCACGAGGAAGGGGGCCCGCATTTGGAAGTCGAGCGGCATTTTTCTCCGAGTTTTGAGCAATTGAAAGAGGTGGATTTCTTCGCCAGTTATGGAGAAACATATGGAAATGCCATGGGAGCAGGAGCCGCAGCTAGTGCTCGTGATTCAAAAAGAGCAGGAATTACGAAAAGCTTGGTTCCGCAGGGGACCATTGGACGAATTGCGGTGGAGGACCGAGGAGCAGGAAGGGCGGACACATCTGAAGAACTACAGGTAGTTGACGAGGAGGAGGGGGACCAAAATAAAAATACCAAAAAATCTCCTGCTGCGGCATCGGCTTCTGCTCCGGAAAAATTGCTATCCTCTTCCCCGCGCACCTCCGCTCTGGAAATGGAAAAGAAGGCGATGGCCAAACTGCGTAGCGGCGCTCTAGGTCGCCTCCGGAAGAAAAAGCTCACCTACGAGGTGAAAACCCGGTTTTCCAGGATCCTGGTGGAAAACAAGCAAGCGCTCTGGAAATACTGGCTCGCGATCGAGCATCAAGGGCAGCAACAGCAGCAGCAGCATGGAGGACCACGACGAACTTCCACCAGTGACTTGTCTGACCGTTCGAGTGACAGTATCCGGAACTCAAGTAGGCCCAGAAAATCTAACACACCCGACGGAATGATCACGCAGCAGAGTTGGTCCGACGGAATCGTCTCGATCGCCGGTGCGCCGGATATGAAGGAGCTGCCCTGGGGAAAGCTGGTCTCGGAAGTGCTGGGGATCGAGGACGAGCATTCGCATCTGATCGACTACTATTTCACGTTGCACAGATTCCGGGTGGTAATTAAAGAGGAACTAGAAGCGGAGCACGGCAGACGGATCCAGGGTCGGAACAACAGGGGGAATAAAAGAAGTGTGGTCTTTGCAGAAGGAGAGGCTGGCGCAGCAACATCTTCAGAGCAGTACAAGAAGATGTTGAACACAAAATCTTCGAAGTCCTTCGACCCTCGCGGCACCATAGAGCTCATGGAGGTTGATAGTCTTATTTCTGGGTCTGATCCGGTGGGTCCTGCTGCTGGTGACAGCACGCAGCTATTAACGAATCGTCGAGCAATCATAGCTCAATCCACGACCTCCACAGGCGGAACTACACCAGCGCGCCAGCTTCCCGCTGCTGAAGGCGAACTTCCAGCTCTATCTCGGGGCGTTTCGGAAGATGATACGGCAACCAACATAGAAATAATTCCTCCCAAGATGAACGTTCTCGACCCTACTGGCGCGGCGGGCGGGAACGTCGACCTGCGATCCAGGTTAAACGCTTTCGACACCATCCAGGACAAACGTGTTATGGCAACGAATGTCACGTTAAAGAAGAGATCTACCGAGGACTTGGAGCGCAGCCGCAGGCTTAGCAGCGACGCGACAGCTATAATTTCCGGCACGGCTGCAGCGGTCGTGCTGAAGGACGTCGATAGTATTATTCAAAATGCCACAGACCACGCTCCTCCCGAGAACAACGATAATGAAACCAACTACAACATCGGGGCGCTTTCTCTAGAAGCTCTGGAAGAGAAAGCTGGAGCTGCAGTACTAGGTCGCAAAACTGTGCCACAGAACCCCGCGCACGACGAGGCACAAAAGAGACCGGTCTTTCAGCAAACCTCGTCCAATTGGATGGAGGGGATTCTGGCGAACATTTTTGAGAAGCTGTTGCGGACGGAGGTCCCCTGGATGGACTTGGTAGAACGGATGAACATCAAAAAAGAATCCAGCAATGCGTCTGCTGTTGGTGCTGGAAATAAAATTAAAGCGGAAGTGAACAATAAGACCGAAGATGGAAGCAGCGCAAAAAATAACCCCGACGTTGAACAGCAAAACGAAAGCGAGACCCAAGCCGATAGACGCACCAAATTTGCCGAGCTGATGGAAGAGCCATTGGATGTGAAGGTTTTTGAAAAGATTCTGATGTCTTTTAACGACCTTTTCGCGGACTACAGTGAAGACAATTCGACTTCCACTACTTCTAGGAGGTCCAGATCGAGCGAATATCAACTGCAAAAGTGTCCTCTGGGTCTGGAAGATTGCCAGGTTTGTCATGCAGGTTTTCTATGGCTCATAACGTTTAGAATGCAGGAGCACCTAGCATGACAAAGTCTGTGAGACCTCTATCATGTCCGTCCTTCATGAGAAATTCCCCCTCAGCTTGGTAAAAAAGGACGGCTGTTGGTAATCACGCAACACAGATTTTCTGCATGATGCAGATTTAGGTTTAGCATTACAAGTTGTGACCTTCCAGACCTAGACATATTTGCATTTCATAGCGAGACGCTGCTGACGAAAGACCAGGCGGCGAGTTTGATCCGCACGTTGACAGGCTACGGGTCTTACAATGCAGCTCCGAGTAAAGTAGAGCAACAGCAAGAACAAGATGGCACTGGTACAACTAAAACTACGGCTCCTAATAAAACCTCCGGCAATATCAAGAAGGGTAGTACCAAAGGAAAAGGCAAGCAACTACTGTCTCTCGCCGAATTCCTTTCCCGGTTGGACATTTGTTACATATCCTGTGCAAAAGTATCGTACGCGTATAAATGCAAGTCTTGCATTACAAATATTTTTCTTTGAGGTAAATCAGCATGACAAATTTTATTTCTCATGCTGAGGAAATTTGTAATGCATTTATACGACTACGATACTTTTGCAATGCATATTACACGGGGTACAGCAATCGTGTGCGACAGAACCAAAGACTTAGGGAGCAATCGGACGAGGGGAATACTATCAATGTCAACAATGTCAACGCGGCATTAATCCGGGCCAGTAGCAACGAGAGCAGCGAGGAGAGTGAGTCGACACCCGATAATGTTTTTGCGAAGAAAAAGACCAGCACGACCGAGCGGACGTCGACCCAGTCCACACAATCTGTTGACCGCTTTGATTTCAACAAGTACGGCAGTACGACGGTCGCGATCTGTTTGCGGATGATTGGCCGAGATATCGGGAATAAGACGTTTGAACTCTTCAAGAACGCGGACAAGGATCAATCCGGAATGCTGACCGAGAAGGAGTTTTTCGCGGTCACAGAACAGTTGTTACTCCCGCACGCGGAGTATCTGCAACAGTACTTTTTGTCGGATAAAAAATTTAACTCGTCCACCTCGCCGGGCAACAAGAACACCTTCGCCCCGATGCCGCGCACAACTACTTCAGATGGAACAACAGCAGGTATTGGTACAACCAATGCCGCAAATAAGATTCCGGATTCCCTTCTCCGGGAAATTTTCAAGACGGTCGATTTTAACAAAACGGGAAAAATCAGCTATTTGGAGTTTCTCCATTGCTTCCAAGACCCAGACGGCGACTTCGGGTTTGAAAAGGTGACAAACGAGAATGTTGACAGCAGTGTTACTAACACAGCCAATGTCAAGCACGACGAGTTCCGCATCGCCTTGATGGAGCAGATTTGCGGGGTGCTCTACACGAACAAACAGGCGCTACTCCGTATGGATGTGTCAGGATCGAAATCGTCAAAGTTGAAATAGTTTGCCATGCATAATAAAACCGATACCAGTCAGAAGCCCACGTATCAAGCGGCGCATGACAAATTTTGGCACCGTCTAAATCCAATTTGTCATGCTGTTTAGGGACAGAGGGCGTCCTTTGTCATGTTGCTTTAGCAGCTGTGTCGCAGACTCCAAACAGGCTGACAGTCGGCCTCACTTGCCATCCCTGCAAGAGAAGCACTTCATGCCTTGGAGTTTATGCATGAGAAATCATTTCAACTTTGTTGATTTCAAACCTGACGCCTCCATACTCCGGGTGTTCCAATTTTTCGACGACAACCACGACCACCGGATTACGTATTGAGAGGAAAAATCCCCCCTCCCCATATTGAAAAGGTATGTCTCCGGAAATTTGTGTTGCTGATTTGAGGTCACAAATCACATCTGTCTTGCAAGAAGACAAGGGCAAAAGCTTCCGCCATATTATCGAGGCGATTTGTCATGCCGTTGGGCCTAAAGGGAGGCCGTTTGCCATGCTGAGCAACTAGACCCATACGCCCCCAGCTAGCCGGCGGATCTGGCCGCTATGCCTTTCTGCAACGCAAATCTGATTTGTGTACCCAAATCCAGCATCAGAAATTTCGTTTTGATATGGGGAGGGGGGATTTTTCCTTTTGATATTACGCAGATGGAGTTTGTGAAAGCCTTGAAGTGTCTAAACATCGCGATCAACCTCCGGGATCCGCCGTTGACGAAGCAACAGATCCAAATGATGGCAGACCACTGCGTTTTGGATAAGGACGGGAGAATCGACTACGTGCTGTTTCTGAACGCATTGTGCATCTGCGACATGCAAACCGGAGAGATTTTTGATTAAGAAAGTACTTAATATACCTATACGCAGACGCATAGTTGTTAAGCTTAAGTACTTTACTTGCCAGAGCCAGTTCGGACTTTATCTCCATACTGAAAGTGAAGATTTATCTTTCCATGATCTTGAATATTTTTGATTTTTTATACAAGACTTACGGTTCTTACTATGGTTCGACTTGGTCTGGCGCCTTTGTTGAACCAGTTATGTTGGAGGACATCGTGTAAGAAAGCCAGTTTTATTCAGGTTGCTGCATTGGAATCGAATCAATCGAAGCATATGGATTGCAAAAGTGTCTGGGTCTGGAACAAGATTGTCACTTGTCGTGCTATTAAATACAAATCATGCAAGGAATCGTATGCGGCAGTAGCTCCTGCTGACGCACAGCATCCGCGGCCTCAAGCTTTGGCGTTCCTGCTCTGAATGGTTCATCCATTCAGAGTAACTGTGAAGGTGAAATCGGTTTTGAATCGTTCAAGAAAATCCATCCATCACGGTAAGTCTGGATCGAAAGTTGAAATCCAGGAGGCTAAGTGGTCTCACCCAGGACGGTAAGTCCGGGTTCATCCTGGATGACATGTCTGAATCGAGAGTTGACAAAAAAAATGTAATGCATAATCTTGTGGACGGCGTCCCGTCGGTCTCGGTACTGGGTCGGTGTGACATGTACGATCGTATTGCTGCAACGAGAAGGAGAACGATAATGAGCTGGAATTTTATTCACAACACCAGTGCTTTTACTTTTACTTAGTACGCACAGGAGTTGCATGATGCCTTTTCGGTCGTTCTTATCCTAGTGTGCTGGAGGCGCAATTCCTCAAGAACATCCACACATCTGTCTTCTACTACGTGTAAGTTCATTATGATATTGCTCGGTTTTTTTGGCTGAATTCTCAAAAATACGTTCCCTCGGTGTCGCAGTCCATACTTCTTTTGGAAGTGCAAATACATACATACATACATACATACATACATACATACATACATACATACATACATACATACATACATACATACATACATACATACATACATGCACCCAGATGAATTGTCGTATAAGATGAATTGTACCTCAATACGTATTAAGTATCCAGCGAAGCTTGCAGCGTATCGTATTACGAAAGCCCCAAAACAGCGAGCAAAGCATTTCAGCAGCCAATTTCTTCAAAAGCGAAATTGGCGGACCTTGTGTCGTATTTGCCCAAAAACGGAGGCAATAACTCAGCAGCTGAATTGTCACAAAGCGAAGCAATTCAGCGCAGAAAGACAAAGCAGCCTATCTCGGTCGATCGGAAATATATTTCCCGGCAAAAGCCAGCGACAAGCTTTGAAGCAAGAAGACAACAGCCCACGGTCGGAAATGGAAGTACCCGGCACGCTTACAGGCGCCTTCGATAGAAGCGCTCGCCCTACAAAACCGGTAGCGCGGAGAGCCTGCACGCGCGCTAGGGCTAGGCCTATGGCGCGACAAGCAGTGTGCGTGCGTGAGCGTGCCGACGTTTTCCGCATAGGAGTAGCACTCCTGCTTTCAAGCAAGAGCGAAAATAGGCAGCGCGCGCGCCCTAATTTCGCATGCACGCCAGCATGCGAAAAAGTGCCCGGGGGGGCGGGGGGGGGGAAGGCCGCCCGCAAGCGTTATGGTTTATGCCAGGCGCGAGGCGTGCCGAAATAGTTAGACCGGGGGGCTTGCGGCAATTTGCTCGGAACCCTGCACCGCCACACGCGCACTCATGGGCATGGTCTATGCCCAGGGCCCGGGAGAGCATTCCTTGGCAGGACCTCCACAAACTGGCTGCGGTAGAACGCAGCGCGTGCAGCTTTTTACCCGTTGCGCCATGCTTTGGGCCCCGAACAATCAAGCCTGCGCGGATCACATGATAGTCACGTGATAATCATATGATTTTTGCGGTCCATTAGCCATTTTGAGTTGTTTTCATCACGTGATAATCACATGATTATCACGTGATGACAACCCCGGAAAGGCGGCGACTAAAGTTGCGAGATATGACGCGCCCCCCGTCATACGTGGAACCCAAAGCGGCAAAACAGTAAGGATTTACGAAGAAAACTCAGCAAAGACGAAAGTCGAACGTATGAGCTATATTGTGGCAATTCAGTTCGCGCCAGGAACGGCGCAAAAAAAAGTCAAAAAAGCAACTCAGCATAGGACAACTCAGATTACTGCATACATACATACAGACATACAGACATACAGACATACAGACATACAGACA
>CAJINV010000004.1:9300417-9352104 GCA_905178155.1 Amoebophrya sp. A120
ACGCTCCTGATCTCAGTGGTACTTAGTCGACCCGGGGGGGCAGGTATTACGTGGCCCCCGGTTCGGGTCTGTGCCTGCAATGCCGCAGCGAAGTCGTTTTAGATGGTGCTGCAGCACAGCTGCGCGCACCGTGATGGGCGCCAAAGGCCCCAAGTCTGTCACTACAGAAAACAGTAGCCATGACTGCGATCGGCCCTAGTGTTCGACCGCTTTCTGTTTGAAACCAGCGCCGCGCGCACAGCTTCGGTCTTCGTGCGCCCATTGATCGGAAGCAGCGTCCCTAAATCCTACGGCCGGCAGCCGTGCCACCGTAAACAATAGTCGCGCAGCGCTTCGCGCCTCACAAACCAAAATCGCGCGCGCGCGCGCCAAAATACAGGACCTTTTGGGGCTTGTTGCGTGCACATACTTTTTGCGACATATGGCGCCCGCAAGATATGCTCTGTAGCTCATCGGGATTGTTTTCTCCCGTTGCCCGCTCTTTTTTTCGGGGTTTGGCACGTGCACTACGTATGGTTCTCTTCTTTTTCGTATGCCCGGAACCTTTACGAACTAGTTCGTGAACTGGGGTACACTCTCGAACCGATTCACATACATACATACATACATACATACATACACACATACATACATACATACATACACGTTCCACTTGGAAGTGAAAATAAGGAGGCACGACAGACGACGAGCCTCATCGTCCGCCGTGCAACTACAGAAGAAGTCGGTGAGAAGATGAAGAGGAGCCAAGCGTCGACCTCTCGGTCGCTCTTCTCGGCTGACTAGTGTAGACCTCTTGTGGCTGAATAGTGTAGACCTCTCGTAGCTCTTCTCGGCCACGCGTTCGACCCCACGGGCTGAGTAGTGTACGTAGCCATAGAATCGGCCGCGCTTCGGTGTCACTGAATAAAATTTGTTCTATTCTTTCCTAGCCCATCGTGCTTGAGCTTGACTTTTTGACCTTTTTTCTCTTGTGATGCTTCGTCATGTCATCTTCTTCCTGCCCCAAATGACCGAACGAACCCCACCCAACCCACAACAGGACAACTTGAAGCTTTATTTCTTCGCGGAATAAACGCTTCTACGTTATTGCCCCCACAAGTTGAAATAAATCACTAACGACGACTCATCTCACCGATGTTTTTATAGAATTAAAACGAAATTAATATTGACAACGAGACAACAAAACTATAAGCTTTTTACAACTGGTGTCCCAGAAGAACACAGCGAAAAACATTTTCTTTCTCTAGATTAGCATAGTTAGACGCACTATAACTAATCTAATTTAAATCGATTCGAAGTGAAGAAGACGAAGACCGATTCCTATCGGGCCGGCGTCCTTCCTTTCTTTTTGTTTTGTTCCTAAAATTTGACTCAGCCCTTCGTCTCCCTGATTTACTATACTAATACCACCGCAAGAAAAATGAAAATGGACGGACGCAAAGTTCCCGCGAGCAGCCCCGAGGGTGTCTCCTTCGGGAACAAGAAGATGTTGCTTTGTTCTCTGCTCCCGGTCGTTTCGGTCGTGCAGGGATCGCACATTATCTTCCACGGCCCGGCTGCACTGGAGCCGGAGTCGGAGCCGCAGCCGAATGTGTTTTTGAGTCCGCGGCCCGTGAGCGCCGCGGCCCGTGAGCAAGGCCGCGAGGCGACCTCGTCCGGGAGCGGGTGGTCGACCGGGAGTCTTATCAAATGCAAAAATGTGTGGGTCTGGCAGAGTGTAAACTTGTCATGCAGGTTTTTCATGATCCATGAGGTCTGGAATGCGAGACCTAGCGTGACAGAGTCTGTGAGGTCTCTGCCATGCCTATCCTGCATGAGAAACTCCCTCCAAACTTGGTCGAAAGTGGACAGCTTTTGGCACTCATGCAGCACAGATCTCTGCATGATTCGGATTAATTTAGCATGACAAGTTGCAATCTTCCAGACCCAGACACTTTTGCAATCCATAAGTCTTGGCTTTCTGCAAGAGGAGTCCAAACCCTCCTCCGCGGCCGCGGTTGCAGTTCCCGTGCAGAGCACGAAACGGCGAAAGAATGTGTTCTATTACGCTGCCGGAGGGACGGAGCTCGCGGCGGCGTATGCTTCCGCGCGCTATCTGGCGCAGCAACGCGATGAAAACGGCGACCCGGTTTACAACGTGGTCTGCGGATTTAACTTTGGTCTCTCGATGATGCTGGTCGGCAGGCCGGGGGAGTGGCATATCGGGGAGGGTGACCCGGTAGAACTCGGGTGGTTGACCGAGAAAGAAGCCGAAGTCGACTGCAGCGCTGCAGCAGCTCGCGGCGGTGCTGAGGGTGCGAGAGGAGCCAGTGGAGACAGTGCGTCCCCGTCTCCTCGAGTTCATCCCTATAACAGGTGCGATGTTCCCATCGGACACTTACCCCTGGGCAGCGATGCTTTTTTGCAGGAGGAAGTGGGAAAAACCGAGCGCATCGCCTTGTCACAACCTCTGAATTCCGAACTGAAGCGGATGAAGGCGGCGGGTGTGCACCTGGCGCCGCATCGACTGTCCCTTCAATTCATCGCCAGAGACCAGTTGCGGAAGGGAGGAAAACCCGAGGAAAAGCCCGCGGAGATGTATGGCCAGCTTTTGGCCGGAATCCGAGACGAGGCCGCTCTCGTTGCACACGCCAAACAGGCTTTGGGAGCTATGCCACCTAGTGGCGCGGAGGCAGCGGCATCTACGGGCGTCGACGAGGCAGCTGCACCGCTGACCGAGGCAGAAGCGGAGTATGTGTACGGGTACCCGAGCTACGCGCGGTACGTGAAAAACGTAATTTTTGAAGGAGAGGCTGTCGACCTGGCTGTTGTGGACGTGATTGCGATGAATAACCGAGAGTTTGCGAAGCAGCTGGGTCTCGATTTTCGAACGACGATGTTGCGGGAACTGAGCCCGGCAGTTCTTGTGCAATGGATTGGGAATCCCGCGATGAGTCCGTACCCCACAATTAGCGGCCGCAAGTCGGAGGCACCGATACAACCGGACGACGCTCTTGTGATCGACATGGCCCAGGTCCCCTCCGTGACAGCGACACCTTTTCCGCTCTTTTACAATTGGGCGAATGCGAATGCGAATGCGCCGCAGTCGATTGGAGACTTGCAAAAATCACTAGAGGCCAACGCAGAGCTGGAACACACCCGGGTCGGGGCAGCCCCCGGCTGCCGGTGGTCAAGGTGCACCTGCAATCGCACCGGCAGGAGGACGGAGGTTCACAGCCGTCGGCGGACTTCGGGCCCTACGCCCTGGTCATGCCCCACCCCGCCCGCGAAGCGAATGCCAGCACAGCGGGAAGCGCTCACGTGACCAGCCTCAGCGAAAAACTGCTTGAAGGAGGGCGGTTTGACGCACTGATCTATGTGGGCTTCGGGACGCAGCCCAACTGGTTTTCGCGCGAAGGAGTTCGGTACCTGGCGAGGGAACTCGTCGGGGCGTCGGAGTCTGCGCTGGTCTACATGGTAAAGCCGAAGCTGATGCCGGTGGATTTCGATCCGGAAGCGGCTGTTTCGCCGCAAAAGTTTTTCGCGGGCCTGGAGGCGTCGTTTGGTGGATGGCTGATGTTTCACCCGGAAGAGGTGGCGCCCCAGCTGGAGATCTTTCAGACTTTCGGTGACGGAAAATTCATGGTCGACCCCAAGGACGGCGGCGGAGAAAGGCCGCTGCAGGTGATCTTCGTGTCGCACGGTGGCGTGGGCTCGCTCGCGGAGGCCGCCGCGTTCCGACTGCCGCTCCTGTGCCTCCCCCTGCTCCAGGGGGACCAGCCCCCGAACTGCAGACAGGTGGCGCGTATGGCAACGGGGCGGGACTTGGGCAAGCTGTCTGCTGCGATGATTCTCCACAAGATGCTCAGCGGTCCGATTGCATCCGACGTCACCAATCTCGCGGGCCGCCATTTCGCCTATTTTTCAACGCCGGGCTGCAAGACGGGCGGCGAAGATCGTACCGGGGAGCTGAAGTTCGAAGGAGTCGTCGCCGCTACGCGCGCAGAGCTTGGCAAGCTGCAAGGCTTTTACGAGTCGGCCGCGCAGTTCTCGCAGTCCGTGCGGGCGATGAAGCGTTGGGAAGAAGAGCTTCTGCCCGAGTTCGAGCGGGAGAGCGGGGTCCCGTGGCGCAAGCAGCTGGACATCCAAGGCGTGCTCCGCACGGAAGCGAAGGCGCTGCTTGCCGCGGACTCTGCCTACGCGCAAGGAATTCGCGGAGCACTAGACACTTCGCAGGACCTCCTGTACCAAAACACGGTAAGCCGCGAAACGGGGGCGGGCCAGTTGCTCGAGTATTTCATGCAAAACGAGAAAGAGCACGGGGGATGGATGGTCGCGGACGGGGCGACGGAAGCCTAGCCACGCCGGTCGAGGGGCGCTCCTCCGGAGAACGCCGAGATCTTTTGCAGCAAACGCGCGCAGAAAGCGCACAAAGAAGCGACGAACTCAAAGATGACCATGGCAATATGATGTCGGATTTCCCGTATCTGTCTGCTATGGAAACTACTACTACTGTTATAAGATACAAGTCGTGTTTAATCTCAATAAACAGACCCTGCTATAATTAGAGCACACGAACAAAAACGAATAGGGCGCAACTATAGGGAAATACGAACAAAACTAGAAGAGGAGATGGAAACTAGCTGGGTTTCTCTGAAGCCGGAAAGAACGCGAACAATTCGCACAGCTATGCGCGAACCGAGCGCAACACACAAAAACAGGGAAACTCCTATAGAGCGACGAAGTTACTTTTTTGCCATGGTAAAGCGAAAGCCGCATCATCCGCCTAGGTACGCGGAAGCGTTGTGGAGAAGCTACCGCAAGTAAACCTCTGAAAAAGTCATACGAAATTTACCTTCCTCTCTATTTTGGTCCGCCAAGCTACGCGGGGGGCGCGGGTAAGTAGTAAAAATGCCGGCCCCTTTACGCGTGTAAGGCTTGGATCGGGACACCTTGCGGCGCGAAAGTCCTCTTCCAAAAAAAAAAAAAAGGCGCCGCCATCGTACCACCTGAAAACACGAAAGGCCGGGGCGCTGCGGAGAAGCCGCCGCAGGCACGCCCCGTCCCACCAAGTCGGGCGAGGTTTTATGTTTTTCGTTTTTTCGGCCCAAGCTACGCGGGGGGCGCGGGTAAGTATCAAAAAAGGCCGGCCCCTTTACGCGTGTAAGGCTTGGATCGGGACACCTTGCGGCGCGAAAGTCCTCTTCCAAAAAAAAAAAATAGGCGCCGCCGTCGTATCACCTGAAAAGACGAAAGGCCGGGGCGCTGCGGAGAAGCCGCCACAGGCATACCCCGTCTCACCAAGTCGACCGAGGTTTTATCTTTTTCGTTTTTTCGGCCCAAGCTATGCGGGGGGCGCGGGTAAGTATCAAAAAAGGCCGGCCCCTTTACGCGTGTAAGGCCTGGGTCGGGACACCTTGCGGCGCGAAAGTCCTCTTCCAAAAAAAAAAAAAGGCGCTGCCATCGTATCACCTGAAAACACGAAAGGCCGGGGCGCTGCGGAGAAGCCGCCGCAGGCACGCCTCTCATCAAGTCGGGCGAAATTTCTGTTCCCCGTTTTTTCGGCCCAAGCTATGGCGGGGGTGTGGGTATCAAAAAGAGCCGGCCCCGCCTCTACGCGTGTAAGCCTTGACCTTGAGCCGTGCCACTGCGGCGGCGCGAAGTTTTTGCAGCCGCCACCACTTACTACCGCCTCGCCTCCAGCTAGTCGGCACAGGCGAAGGCACATTTTTGTCCTCGGAAGCAAACAACTGCTTTCTGTGCGCAAGAACGCAAGCACGTAAATACCTCCGTAGTACGTCAAAGGTCTTATATTTTGTCATCAAGCAGACTGTTTGGCTCAACAATTACAATGCTTCACTTCTGTGGCCTAGATACTAACGATACCTTTTTCAATCAAATTTTTCGGCTCAGTTGAACTACCAGTTTTGTTGGAGGACATCGTGTAAGAAAGCCAGTTATATTCAGGTTCCTGCTGCATTGGAAGCATTCGAAGCAGCTCATGTTGCGGGGCAGTGGGTCGTGCTCCTGCTCTCGCGACAACAGGGAGCCACAAAAATATTTCATCGAGCGTGCCTCATCATGGTTGTTGTTCGATCCAACGTGTCTTCACTAGGCTCGTTCTGTCCTGTGGGTCCGCGATCAAGAAAGAACAGAACGTAGGTTATAATTCAGGCTTCGTTGAAAATTCATTGTACGGCCATTGTCATGTCAACATTGTCGTCAACCCATTGAAACGAAAATTTCGATTTCCCTTTCAGACGACCACGATCAAGTGCATTCGCATGAAAGAAAAAAAAAGGATGAAAAAATCGAAATCCGGTCACTTGAAAATGCAAGGAAGATGATCCAGAGTTCCAGCGATCGGTGATGAAGTTCTTCAAAAAAACGATCAACAAAGTTCTTCACAATTCCTTCGAAGGTGCTCTAGAATTGAGGCCATTTTTTCCTTGTTGCAACACCAAAATCAGCAGGACCGTCGCGTGGTGTTTTGAAGCGATGCGTTAGTTTCGAATATCTGCTTTCTCGTTGATTTCTTTCTGCATAAACAAGCCAAAAGACTTGGACTTCCAGAATTAGTACCTCGGCAAAAATCCGAACTAAAGGCAGTTTCAGTACGGAGAAAAAGCTTTGATTTTGAAAATGACGGTGAGCAAACCTGAGAAGTCTGCCAAGGCAGACGGTGTGAAGAAGGTGAAAAAGGTCAAGAAAGTGAAGACGGCTACTGCGGAGCAACCAGCAGCGGCATCCACTGTGGCAGCTGCAGCACCTGTAGTGGCTGCAACGACAACATCAGAAGGCGCTGCTGTTGCGAAAAAGGCAAAGAAGACGAAGAAGGACAACAAAACTGGTGTAGCAAAGCCTACTACACCAGCTGCAGAAAAGAGTGAAGACTCCACAACAGTCGATGATCAGAATAAGAGTGCAGCTAGTGGAGCAGTTTCGTCCACGAGCACGAAAGTAGCTAGCACAAGTGCCGGATCTTCACCAGCGGAACCACAAACCATGGCAGCTTTCCTTCTGAAAAACCGCGTTGCGAATGCCCAGGACTTCCAACCGGTTCCGATGGACAACATTTCTGACATCAGTAATAAATCGAAGAAAGCTCTGAATGAGTATAAATCCATCACCTCCCTCTTCGAGATCCAGGCCCGGGTGTTCGAGCACGCCGTGGCCGGAAAAGACGTGGTCGGGAAGGCCAAGACGGGCTGCGGAAAAACTCTGGCTTTTTGCCTACCCGTGGTCGAGCGGTTCGCAAAGTTGCTGGAGAGTCAAGACGGTGAATTCACAAAAGCAGTGTCGCGGAAGAAACCGCTGGTGATTACCCTTGCTCCAACCCGGGAACTGGCAAAACAAATTATCCGGGACTTTGAAGTTCTGGGGAACGCGCACAATTTCTCGTCCGAGTGCTTGTACGGGGGTGTCCAGTATCAAATGTAAAAATAAATGTCTGGGTCTGGAACAAAGCAACTTGTCATGCTAAATCTGAATCATGAAAAAATCTGTGTTGCGTGATTACCAAAAGAAAAGCTGTCCACTTTTGACCTAATCGAGAGGCAGTCTCTCATGCAGGATAGGCATGATAGAACTCTCACAGAATCTCTCATGCTATGTCCTTCATACCAGACCTCATGGGTCATGGAAAACCTGCATGACAAGTCTGGCATTCTTCCAGACCCAGACATTTTTGCAGTTGATATCCAGTTCGGCCCGCAGTGCCAGGTGTTGCGGGAGGGGTATCAAGAAGAAAAATCCCCCCTCCCCATATCAAAACGAAACTTCTAATGCTGGATTTGCGTACACAAATCAGCCCTGTCTTGCAGTAGAGGACTGCAGGCCCGCATCAAGCCTGACTGGGAGAGGTTTTGGCCTAGGCGCTCAGCATGTCAAAAGTCCATGCTGCAGGCCGAACAGCATCACAAACCGCCGTTATAACGCGGGGGGCCTTCTGGGTTCGCCTTCTTGCAAGACAAACACGATTTGTGGCCACAAATCAGCATCGCAAATGTCCGAAAATATACCTTTTCGGTATGGGGAGGGGGGATTTTTCCTTTTGATAAGGGAAGGCAGATCATCGTCGCGACCCCCGGCCGGTTGTTGGACCACATTCAACGGCAAACCATCGACTTGAGCGAAGTCAGGTACTATGATCCACTTGAATGTTAATATTGCCAGGCTACTTTGAAGAGAAAATGAAAATGTCCATTAGTCGCTGCGACTGACTCTTGCTGCAGTTGGTGCTCTTGCATGTTGACTGCGTTTTCAATTTCGTCCAAAATCAAATCGTAATCCTCGCAATTGCATGATAATCAATTCCCAAGCATGTTCAACTCGTCAATCCCTCTCAGGGCCCTCGTCCTCGACGAAGCCGATGAGATGCTTTCCATGGGTTTCCAGGAGGACGTCGATTCCGTCATCAACGCGTTACCGCGGAAGGACGTCCAGAAGCTCCTGTTCTCCGCGACGCTCCCCCACTGGGTGATATGCAATACAAATTTCCCGTACATGTACTTACAAGATGCATCACAAATTTTACCAATGAATTTGGAGTGTGACCACACTTGTCATGCTAAACCAGGATCGAAGCCCAGTTTTGTCATGCAGAGACTGCATTTGTATGTGTACGGGAAATTTACTGTGGATAGGTGAACGACCTGGTGCAGAAAAAGATGACAGACCCGCAGTGGGTCGACATCGCGAGCAAGGACGACAACAGCACGAACAAGAACATCAGCCACAAGTGCATCTTATGCATTGCAAATGTGTCTGGGTCTGGAAACTTGTGATGCTGGATGGCGTATCATGGGGAGGCCACTAGTGCTGGCTCAGCATGCCAAGTTTCTGAGCTTCTAGGTGTTGCCCACTCTGCGTGACAGACTGCGTCTCTGCATGACAGAAAAGTGGGGCTCTTGGGTAACGTGCATGACAGATTTAAGAGTCATACCGGGCAACCATGACAAACATGCACCCTTCCAGACCCAGACACTTTTGCATTTGATACATCTTCTGCCCGCCGCAGTTCAAAGCGGACACTTTAGGGGATTTTGTCAAGGTCCACGCGGGCGCGCTGTTTGGGAAAACCGTGATCTTTTGCGACAGCAAGAAGGAGGTCAACGAGTTAGCGCAGCACGAGAAATTGGTCCAACTCGGCGCGGGGGTGTTGCACGGCGACGTCCAGCAGAACCAACGCGAGGTCGTGATGGAGAATTTCCGCACGGGAAAGATTAAAGTTTTGGTCGCAACTGACGTTGCGGCCCGGGGTCTGGACGTGCCGTGTGTGGATTTGGTGATCAACACGCGGCCGCCGCAAGACGTGGAGTCCTACGTCCATCGATCCGGCCGAACCGGCCGCGCGGGGAACAGCGGGGTTTCGATCATCTTCTACAGCCGGTCGGATGAGTACATGATCCGGATTTTGAAGCGGAAACTCGGGATTGAAATGCAACGCGTCGGGCCGCCGCAACCGTTCGACATTGTGAAATCCGCGGCGAAGGACAGCACGCGGTTCTTGGATTCCATATCAAATGCAAAAGTGTCTGGGTCTGGAAGGTTGGAACTTGTGATGCTATTTTTGGACTCTAAAAAAATCTGTATTGCATGAACAGCAAGAGGAGTCTAAATTGTGCTACGCGGGGAGGGCGTTTGTCGTGCGGAGTAGGCATCAGGAAGCCCTCTAAAAATCTGTGATGCTAGGCCGTGCATTACAGACATCCTGTGTCATGCAAAACATGCTTGACAAATTTCAGAATCTTCCAGACCCAGACATTTTTGCATTTGATATTCCATCCACCAGGACAACGTGGAGGCGTTTCTGGACCAGGCGAAGCAGATGATTGAGGAGCGCGGCGTATCCTGTGTAAAAACGTCCCCACCTCCCCATAGTTGTCATGCAAATCCGCCATGACAGGAAGATTTGTAATGATCATCTCCATAAAAGGCATTTCGATTTCCGATTGTGTTTTCGCATTTGTAATGCTGTGAACAGGATGTGGATGAGACAGAGACTTTCTCATGCGGCTTCCCTTGCTAACCAGCACTACACTGCAGATGGAGACTTGTCATGCGCAACTCCTAAAACTTGGAGATTTGTGTTGCAGATTTACCAACTTGACTATGGGGTGGGGACGTTTTTGCTCAGGATACGGCGCGGAGCAGGCGCTAGCCGCGGCGATGGCGGGGTTGACGGGTTACACGAAGCGGGTGCAGGGAAGGAGTCTGTTGTCCTCGTTTCAAGACTGCACGTGCCTGAAACTCACCAGTAACAAGCCGATCGAAGCGACGTCGAAGGGGTTTTTCCTCCTCCGCCAATTTTTCGATAAGTCCTTGACCGAGGATAAGATCAAGGGGATGACGTTGTGCGCAGATAACTACTCCTGTATCTTCGACGTCCCTTCCGACCAGGTGGACGCCATGATGGCGATCGTGCAGACACCAGGCGTGTTATGGGACGGGATTGAGATCACGATCCCGCGGGAGCTCCCTGAGTTGCAGGAGCGGGACGGAAACAGCTGGCAGAACGACGAGCAGGCGCATAAAGATAGAAAGAAAATGCTGTGGGAAAGGAGAACCGGGAAAGGCGGCGGTGGCAAGGGCGGTGGTAAGGGCGGTGATCACGGCGGAAAAGGAAAAGGAGGCGGGAAGAAGGGCGGTTTTACCGGTAGAGGTGGCGGATCTGCTGGCGGAAAAGGACAGCGATCGGGACCGTATTGAAGAGAGAACTACGTTTTCTAGGAAATTGAGGTCCACCTTTTCCGTACTACCTGCCTCTCTATTACTTCCACTTCCACCTGACTGTATGATCATGCAACTGCCGCGAGGGTGAACAAGAGCTCTTCCTACTTCTTCACGTTCATCTATTTATTCTGGATATAGCTTTACTGGGTCACAGGGTATTTTCATTTTTCAAGACGAATTTCGTGTGCGTGCATCTGGTAACTACTTCAAACGAATCCATTAACAAATCCTTTCGCTTTTTTCCCGAGGAGCGGGAGCAGGAGAGATTTTTTGTTCCCTTCTGAGAGCACCAGACACTCTGCACAACTGATGTTCGCACGGGACCACGAGTGCAATTGTTATTGTTGTAGCCGCCTATGGCTCGTCCTCGCTCTTTTCTTCTTGGTTTTGTTTTGCGCTTCTCGTTTCGTTTTTTTTTTGGGTGTCGGGAAGGAGAAATAACAGTCAGCAAGACGGGAGAAAGGACGAAGACGGAGTTTCTTTGGTTTCACTCCGGCGTGCTGCGGAAGATAAACAATGATTGACAATCGGGAGTGATGGCATGCATGTTGTAGGAGGTGAAGCTGGAATGCATTTATGGAGTTGGGGATTAGAGCACAGAGACCCCAAAGAGACTCCTCAGGTCTCTGATCACTGCCTTGTTGAGCTCCGACTGACAATCGTGGACGCGGTGCCACAATTGCCGACTTTGCATGCTGTTTGCTCTTCTCTTGAAGATGGGGCAGCTTCTGCCGCCAACTTCTCGGTCGAGCAGGAAGAGCCGAAAGATGTAGCTATGCATTACACAGAGGAGGGGGCTTTTACTTCCAAGTTGCACAGATTCAAGTTTGAGAATGGGATACCGGTAAAGGAGCAGAAATGGGTAGGGAAGTACAACAGCGACGTCGAGTCTCGCATCCGGGATCATCCTATCATGCGCAATAACTGGAAGAAGCGGAAGTTATTTCGTCCAAGTATCAAAGATATTGAAGATGGTCATCTCCAATATTTGTCTTGCAGAAGCGGAAGTGATATTTAGACCATGCCAATATTGCGGGCGCCTCCGTGCGTCGCGCCAATTGGTTAGATTAACTAGAATAAACACCCACTAACTAAGATGATTGATCACGTGTTCTTATGCTACTAAGGTTCTAACAACAAACAAAATCGTGACTGTCAGGTTTGCTAGAGGTGCAGTCTTCAGTGCTATCGATGTGTCTCCACTTTTGGACAAATTCAAAAACACAAAAATCAAAAATAAAAAAAGCAGGAAGCAGGAACAGGGTGAATAGTAGTAATGTTCACGTGAGTAGGGTAGTGTTTATGTGCTGCGAGAAGATAGTAGCGGTGATGAGGCTAGAGAAGTTGCAACTTTGATTGAGTAGTGTTAAGAGGGGTTAGTGCCCGAGTCAAAGATATATTTGGCATGGTCTTAGGAGAATTTCTGCTCCGTAGTAACCTTTACCTTTTTCAAAGTTTTTATACCTGGTGTATTATCTGCTTTTACTTTGTGTTAAAACGGAGTTTCTTCGGTTTCACTCCGGCGTGCGGTGGAAGATAAACAATGATTGACAATGAATGTTGAAAAAGTACTAAGTTCTAGTTTTGATAAGTCCTTGTTTTGTACTTGTGTGTGTAAGAGCCACTCGAATCAGGGGCGCAATTCGAGTTCTTGCTAATATCTTCATAATTTTTGTATTGTTCTTGTTCTTCGAACCTCCGCGTACGCGTTGTACTTACTGAAGTGCCTAAAAATCATGGTGGTCGAACACCTGGAATTTGCGTCCAACGAGGAGTTAGGGATCACAAATATGTCTGAATCGGGAAGATTTCTAGATTTGTCATGCATATTTTCCATGAGCCATGATGTCTGTGATGCATGCCGTAGCATCGCAGATTTTTAGACGGCTTTGTGATACCTCTACCGCATGAGAAACGCCCTCTCCACGTAGGACAAACCCGACACCTCATCTTGCTGGTCATGCAATACATTTTTTTTTAGAATCCACAGACAGCATCACAAGTTGTCACCCCCCAGACCTAGACATATTTGCATTTGATAGAAGTTGCAGAAATTTCTCGACAAGCACAAGATCGTCATCCTCGTTTTTTTATGGATTGCAAAAGTATCGTACTCGTATAAATGCATTACAAATTTCGACTTCCACCTCAGCATGAGAAAGAGAGTTTGCAATGCTGATTTACCTTAGGCAAAAGATTTGTAATGCATGACTGCAATACGAATACGTACGATACTTTTGCAGTGCATATTTCTCCGGTGATTGGTGCGGCCCCTGCCTGCGCATGGGCCCGGAGTTCGAGAGACACGCGAAGGAGCACGAAAATGCGATGTTTGTGATCCTCGACTGCGACGTATGCAATACAAATTCCCCGTACATGTACAAGATGCATCACAAATTTCACGAATTTGGAGCGTAAAACTTGTCATGCTAAACTAGGATCGAAGCCAAGTTTTGTCATGCAGAAACCGCATTTGTACGCGTACGGGAAATTTACTGTGGATACGACACGTGTGCCGTGTGTGCGGAGGAGAACGACATCGACTGCATCCCGATATGGGGCTCTCAAACGTTACATTCTCAACTGTTACCTGAATTTGTAATGCAAGAACAGCAACAGTGAAAGTGGCAAGATAATTGCAGCTTTCGCATCACAGATTTTCCAGAGATTATCATGCTGTATAGCCCTTCGCGAATTTGTCATGCTAGAAGCGCCTTGATCAAGTAGAGGCTGATGGCAATTTTGCATGACAAATGTAAATGGTGTAACAGTTGAGAATGTAACAGTTGAGAGCGCCATACCCGACCTTCCTCGCGTACAAGCACGGAGAAGAATTCGACCGGTTCGAGGGGGCGTGCCAGAAGTCGCTGGAAAGGATGATCGAAAAGGTGTTTGCTGATGGAGCAGCAAGTAGTCGTCCTCGGGACGACCACGATGTCGCTTCGTCAACCGCAACGAATATTAAAACCCTGCTGACTTCTTCCACGGAGGACCACATCAAAGACGATGCGGTAGAGCACCACGGAAAGCAGGGCAGCACGGGAAAAAAGGACAAATCGGACGGACAAGAAAGAAAAGGCGCTATCGGTAACGAGGACCACGGGGCTGCAGTCCGGGGAAGCAAAGACAAGTAGGATCAGGTGGAACGAGCGCAGGGCGCATGACGCGCAAGAACGACCGCATGCCTCCCAGCAGTTCATAGGATAACATCAAGAATGAGAAATAAATCTTTTACAAATCTAGAATGATCTGACGTTTGGTTCTTTCCAGTGAAGGGCATTAGACCCCTTGATGGTCGGTAGCTTTTCACCTTTTTTCATGATATTGTCTTTGGTCGTGTGATTTTAGTTTTACGTGTGTGTAAAGCTTCAAAAAACTTCTACGTCCACAACAACAAAAAAACAACGCGCATAGTAGCACAAGTTGAGGACCTGACTTGGCCAGTCACAACAGAAGTTGCATCACCGGATCTACATCATGGTGAGATAACTTCTTCTTCCATATTTTGCAGCTGTTTCAAGGTCGCAAACGCAAAGACAAGAGGATATGTCGCAATAAAGTGGCCCATTATGCAGCTGCTCAGTATTACTGATCTACATTTAATTGCTAGCAAGTTTTGTTTCACGGTTAGCAACTCGACAAAGCTTATGAACGTATGAGCATGCTTGCTAGTTCGTTATCGTTTCAGTAGTTTCCATGTGGCTAAGCGTTACAAATACCTATTTGTTGCATCTTCATCAGGAATCAAAACTGATTGAGGTTCTTGTTCTTCATCTATTTCTTTTTTCGTAGCTCTTCACCTCCTTCTACTGCTCTTGTGTAAGTATGTGAGGTTGACAAAATAAGGTATCTGTGAACAATAGTGTATTTGTTTGGAGGACGAGGATCCGTGGACCTGTACAATTTACGAATTTACTTCATTATCTTCATTTCCTGATAGATCACTATCGAGGACGAGGCGCGCGACGACAAAGAGGATAATTCCATCTTGTACAAATACGTGAGTGTGAAGTATCACGTCATGATGTTTCTGTTTGAATTTAGTGCATGAGAAAATTACCTTCTCGCCATCGGGGCAGCTGCATCAGCTTTGTTCACCAGCCGTAATAAAGAGGACACGCGCCTGCTTACTTGAGTAGTGCGTGCTTCTTTTTCTTCTGCTGTTCTTTACAGCCACGGCTTTTTACTAGCCACGAATCGTGTTATTTTTGCTTCTATTTCTTGTCTCTGATTTAGATTTTGTCGTGTTTCGAAAGTATGACCGTAAGAGCAGACTTCTATCCAGCAACGGCGTCTACTACAACGTCAAGTGCAAGAACGCAGAAACCTTCGACATCAGCACTAACCGGGATTTCTACCTCCATGGAGGAAATCGCCGGTGAACAACAACAAGGTCTTCCCGGGAATGTCCAAGCGGAACTACAACAGCAACCGCGACGGTTGTCTACCAACTCGACCTCCTCTGCTTCAACCAAGAAGCCTACGACGCGTTCGTGGATCCCCCTTTCCTTCCGCGACGTGGCAGAGGACCGGGTTCTCAACGTCCTCACGTACAACATTCTGTCCGACGAGAAGGCGGTATGGAAGCGTCAGGTTTGAAATCGACAAAGTTGAGATGATTTGTCATGCATAAAATGCAAGGCATGAAGTGCCTGTCTTGCCGGGATGGCAAGTGAGGCAGATTGTGAGCCTATTTAGGGTTTGGGATAGAGCTGCTAAAGGAGCATGACAAAAGCAGTCTTCTGTGCCCAAGCAGCATGACAAAGTGGGGTCCGGTGGTCCGAAAATTTGTCATGCGCCGCTTGGAAATTGGGCTTCCAACTGGTATCGATTTTATACATTACAAGTTATTTCAATCCTGACACCCCCATAAGCGGCGAAAGAAGAGTGGGCCACAAATGTTCCGCCCTTCCAGCACAGGAAGGGGATTATTGTCGAAACCATCGCGGCGAACGACTTGATCGCGTTGCAGGAGGTGGGACCTGCTGTGTTTTCCGAGCTGAAAAAACAATTGGACGAAAGTTACGACGGGGTTTTCTTCCAGCCCTCGATTCCGCCCTGCGGCGTCGCGGTGTTCGCACGGAAATCGCGTTTGAAAATCGCCCGGTACGACGGGTTCCAAATCGAGGACAGCATGTGCTTACAATGCGAAATCCGGATGCTGGTAAACGGGAAGGTGAAGATGTCGAAGAAAAATCTGAACAACAAATTCGCCTGCGAAACTGTGCATTTTTTCGCGATCCATTTCTGTGGCGGAAAGCAACCGGGGGATGAGGAACGAAGGGCGAGGCACTTGAAATTGCTGCACGAAAACGCGATAGAGGGACTAATAACCGACCCGGCAGAAGGTGGTGGCGAAGGCAACAATAACTCGTTCTCGCCGAAGAACATTATCGTCGCCTGCGACAGCAACAGCGAGCGGACCTTCGCGCCAGTGGAGGAACTCGAGCCGGTTTGGTACGGAGAAGTGAAATATGCATCGCAATAAAAGTATGGTACTAGTAGAAATAGCATATACAAATTTTTCCAGAAGGAAGAACGGAATTTGTAATGCTGAATGAGCTAAGGCACCAGATTTGCCATGCATGACTGCAATTACTTATTACTACGAGTGCGATACTTTTGCACTGCATATTAAGAGGTTGTGGCTCGAGCCGGGGCTGTTTCAGGACGCGGTGTTGGATGCGAATTTGTTGTACACGACGAAAAAGATGCGAACCGAGGGAAAAATCACGCAGCGAGCGGTGGACTACATCTTTGTCAGCTGCAATAAAGCGGATAATTTGACGGTCCACGGCGTGCTGGACGTGCCGAGGTATGTTGCAAGTAGTACGAAGAGGTCAACAATCGCGGAAAACTTGATGCCAAATGAAGAGTATGTGTCAGACCATCTACCAGTAGTCTGCAAACTTTCTGTCGGCACAGGGGGGACTTCTGGTCGTGCGTCAGCGGAGTTTCACTTGAGAAAACACAGGGGATTTTTGACGTGTATCTTCGGCGTGAAAGATGAGGACTGACGGTAGTGGGACAACTATCAGCTAGGAAAAGGAACAACTATCCCCTGCTGATCTCGGACGATAATTTTGCAGTGCTGCATCCTATGACTTGATTGTGTTTGTCTTTGTTCACATAGATTACCCGTCCAACGCATCCCGAGCGCAAACTTTACAACTATTTGGGCAGTTTGCGCGACCAAGAATCGCAGTTTTCCCGTACCCTGGAGGCGGTCTACGAAGGACAGCGCAAACTACTTTTTTTTGTTTCCCCGTCGCTTCATCTCGTCTGATTTCGTGGATTTGTGTTTGTCTCACTCGTGTATGTCTGTATGTCCCTCATGGAGGGCCTCGTCCACGACTGCTTTTCGTACTACTCTTCACCAAGAAGTCTATCGTGCCTGCGTCTTCAGCGTCAGTAATTATCCAACTGTCTTCGTGCCACCCATACTCATACAGACCACTATCGTTTCTCTTCAAGTAGTTCAACAAGATTCAACAACGGAAGGCTTACAACCTCTAGCCAGCTCTCCTACCTTCAAGAGTACCTCTACCCAGCTCTCTTTACAGAAGGCTTAAAACCTCTACCTTGTGGAATACCTCTACCTAGCTCTCTTTACAGGGCACCCAGTCACCTCGAGCTTGTGCTTGTCTCTGCTGCTTTTTTGGTCGGTTGTTCTCTACTATCATAATATCTGACAAATAGTTGTCGGACTCGGACCTGCAATTGTGGCAGGAGTTTAATTATTTACCGCCAAGTAGCCATTTTGGCTCAAGGGCTCTAGTACCGGCTTGATTGCGACGGAAAAAACTCACGAAAATCCTCGAACTACAGTAAAGCAAGTGCTGCATACTTGTCGAGACTAACGTCGTCCATTATGCGAATTGTTATTGTAATTATTCGATGCTGGACCCGGTCTGGGCTTGCGTTCGTCGGAGATTTATTCAGCGTCGACGGCCTCTCGGCGGAGCAGTGGCGGGACCACCGGGTCAAGGATGAAGAAGATTTATCTAAGCTCATCAAGCCGCTCCCGGTGCCGAGAAAAGAGCAGCATGAAGCCGTCGGAGCTCTGTTGGAAGATCAGGAACAGGGCGGCGAGACACGTCCACCACGGTCTACCCATGAGCCGTGGCTTCTCGGGAGCGCGTATGCTGAGGGGGTCTACGTTTCCGCAGAGATGCTAGCGCCTTTCGACGCTGATCAAGCTGATCGTGACGCCGAGCATGGAGCCAACAACTGCCTGCATCACGACGGGAAAGTCTGTAAGAGCCACGCCATCGCAAACCCGTGGCTGCAAATTCAATCGGCTCAAGAGTTGCCCATCTTCCGTGTGAGTGTTCGTGCACCGCATGTTCCGCAAGAGGACGAGGGGGAGTTGCATTCGCGGGAGTTGCATTCGCTGGTGTCGCAGCGTCTAGGCCCTGACGGCGAGACGATTGAGTGCGGTGTGCGGGTCGGCGTGCATTCCTCCAACGGAGAGAGTGAGACCACATTGGGCGGCGAGACCCGCATGAAGCCGCCGTGTCACGAGGAGTTTCCCGGGTTGGCCTGCGAGGCAGCGTACATGTGTCACCCCGCAGGACGACCGGAAACCGAGCTGGGCGTCAAGCAGGACCTCCACCAGGACGGGCTCGAGGAGGTAATGGACTTTGACTGTCCGGCCAACACCAAGGGGAACTATGTGTTTGTGCAGCTGCAGTCAGAGGGGTGCGGGATGACGGAGGTGCTGGATGTGCCGGACCCTAAGAGTCCCGACAACAAGATGATTCAAACACACGGTGTGCAGCGGCGTCTGGAAGTTCTTCGCGTAGACGTGTTCCGGCCCGCTCCGGCCCCGGAAGCAGCTTGTTCGCCCGAACTAGCGCTCTGCGTCGACGCAGAGGGGGTTCCTGTGGACGGGGTGTCCTGCATGACTGCGAGAAAATTCTTACCCCCGGAGGGTCAAGCCGGAGACGAAATGAGCGGAGAGGTTTACGCCTGCTGGCAGAGCACTAGCGAGTGTAATGAGTTTGCGAACGCGCACCACGAGCACAACGCTCCTGAGCCGGGGATTGAAGCAGGGGGTGCATCTGCTGGACACACACTCGAGATCTCTCATTGCGCTGCGCACAAGCAGCCGAAGTGCGCAGCAGCCACGGAGGGGGACGCGCATGAAAAGTACGCCTGCCCTTTCGAGGACGGGGAGTGTTACATGATCACTGGGGGCGTTAGCGGACACTCCACCAAAGACGAGCGGTTTTGTTTCAAGTCGGAGCCTCGGATCGGCTCGGGCAACATGGCGCTCGCCCCATGTGAGGCCTATTCGTCCTACTTCTACGCACACGGGGCTGACAACAAGGAACCACTGGAATGCCGAAAGCTAGAGAGAGCTGCTACGCTGGACGACGGTGGCGCATTCATGGAAACTACGAAAACAGAGGGCAATAAGAAACTCGAGCCGCCTTTGAGTCGCAATCGCCGAGGGCAACCTATAATCATGGTCTGAGAATCAACAGCATATGTTATGTGCATGCTTTAATCACTTAAATCTAAAATTAGAAAATGATGCGTTTTTTCGAATAGTAATTTTATATTTATTTTTATTCCTCCATGTGCAATCAAAATTAAAACAAGAAAGGCGCCGTCTTTTGCGGATGACAACGAGCACGACACCACCAGAATCCCGCTTCTCGATCGTAGTTTGATGTGTAGCTTTGTTCTGTGTCCGTACTCGATCTCCAAATGCCTTGATCTCTCGGTTATCGCTCTGCCTAGCACCCTCGTAAATGCCTATTTGTCTACCTGTAATGCTAAATCGTTGTACGTATCTGCTATCTCGTCCATCCTCGTCTCGTGCTGATGTATCTCGTGCAATAATACCTTTACTCCTTACACCTCGTCATTTCGTGTCGCTACGGGTCGTCTTTGTATTCTCGTATGTAGCTTTTCTTCGCATCATCACCATCGTCTCGTATCGTCTTCGCTGTTGTACATAATATATTTTCATCATCGGCTTTTCTCGTGCCCTAATCGTCTGCTCTCGGGTCGGGCCGTCATTTTCCCCTTTTCAAACTTCGGTCATGGTGATCCATCAGATCCTTGTTTGTGTGCGTGTTTTGGTTCCCGCCCCGACCGCTGATCCTTTCCTTCCGCTTCCAACACGACGATAAAATTGTGAGTGCTTGGTTGGTGGAGCCGGCGCCCGTAACCGCCTTGCACATTGGGATCACAGTTTTATGCGAGCGCCACACTTTGCACATTCCACTTAGGGCTACTTTCCCAAGCAGCGTGGTCACCTGGCACATGTGGACGTTACCGGCTGAAGTGTTGTTCTCCCGCATTCCTCCTCCTCCTGTTGCGTTGTAGCGTCTAGTTCTTCTGTTTCTGCTATAATTAGAATATAACAACAAACCGATTTACCGCCAACTTTTTTTGTTTCTTCCTCGCTTCTTTCTTCTGGCTAGAAAACTGACATATATCAATCATGTCGACTTCATCTAGTTCCGCACCTCCAGACGCGGAAAGCATCCGCAAGCAGGCCCAGAGTCTCGGGCGTGACCGGTGGCAGCAAGACCTCGCTGAAGCGAAACAGGAGATGAAGCAAGACCCGAATTGGGCCGCAAAAATGGCAGCCAAAAAAAGAAATGCAGCCGCTACAACCGGGAAACCCGCCAGCTACAAGTCTGCTGCCGAGCGGTATCTGGCGAATCACGGCGACACGGTTTCGAAAGGGTCGCTCGTGGTCACGATCGAACGTGCGGAGAGGCTTGGGTACAGTCAAAAAGAGATGGTTTTGCTCTTTTCCGCGGACAACGGCTTTCTCGATATTTCCGGCTGGTTGGACGTGAAATTTGAGGAAAAACTCCAAGACATCGTCGGCAACTACAACCCGTACGCCATCGACCCCTACGTTTGTTGCGCAGTCGGGATGCAGGACCCGTTTACGAAGAATTTTCAACCGAATAGCCTGTGGAACGCGAAGCACATCAAAAATATCGTCCGCAAGACGAAAGTGTTGGTGAACGAGGGGACCAACCCGAGATGGGAGCATATGGGAGTGTCAGCATTGAAATCGACAAAGTAGTTGAAATAACTTGTAATGCATAAAATCGATACCGGTTGGGAGCCCGATTTCCAAGCGGTGCATGACAAATTTCGGCACCATCTAAATCCAGTCTGTCATGCTGTTTAGGGGCCCCAGAAGGCGTCTTGTATCATGCTACTTCAGCAGCTCTATCGCAGACCCCAAACAGCAGGGTGACAGTCGGCCCCACTTGCCATCCCTGCAAGAGAGGCAATTCATGCCTTGCAATTTATGCATGAGAAATTATTTCAACTTTGTCGATTTCAATCCTGACGCTTCCATAGAGCAGCGACTCCTCTTCCACCCGAACATCACGCGCACAGACTACGTAGCCTGTGCAAAAGTATCGTACTCGTATAAATGCAAGTCTTGCATTACAAATCTTGTTGCCAAGGCAAATCAGCATGACAGATTCCATTTTTCGCGCGGAGAAAATTTGTAATGCATTTATACGAGTACGATACTTTTGCAATTCATATGAAGGATTGGGTACTAGCGATTGGTACTAGAGTAGACGTGAAGCTGCAGCTGATGAAAGGATCTCATCTGGTTGTTAAGCTTTAGCGCAAGTTACAGCTGTGGAAGATGAAAAGTGACCCAGTTAAAATTTTTATCGCCACAAGCTCCAGCGAGCAAGCAAGATTAAATGCCACGAGCTGGAAGGTAGTCTCAGCACAGCAATCAAGCAAAATGTTTATTTTCAATCTGATTCGAAGAACGACAACGAACAACAGTTTTAGTTAGACGACAAGGGTCTATTTTTAGCGAGCAGCGACAGAAAGAGAAACAGTTCAAGTTTTGTATTTGGGAAGTTGTATTCGCCAAGTTAGGGTTGGTGCACCAGGGATGAGTAAGTACGCGCAGTAAGACCAGAAGGGATGACGAGGGTAATTCTAATATTACCGAAGGGGCACCATCAAAGTTGATAGTACGGCTACAACGCTGCAAGAGTTTATAAATTTCTGCGACATTATTTATCTCGCAACACTCATTTCGAGCGGACTGAAATTAATAGTACCCAGCCAGTATCCGCATTGAACCACTGTTGCTCTGACAAGAACAGGTCAAGTCAAGAATAGTAACGACCGACGACCGACGTATTTTTCATTTTTTTAGTATAAGATCTGCATCTGCCGAGCTAAAGCGCTTCCTCGTCGTACTACATTAAAAGTGGAAATTCAACAACCTGTCAGACTATTGGTAGGTTGTACTGGCAAGCCCGCCGGCTTTTTTTCTTATGGCTCCGAAAAAAGAAAGCCTAACGAGCTGCTGAGGGAGATTATTTCGTGTTCCTTCGCTTGACTTCGATTTGATATAGCTTTTCTCGCAAGAATTTTTACGGATTTCGCTGGGGACGTACGAAGAGAAAAAATGGAAAGATGTTAAACGAGTGGTCGACAGTTCTGTGTTGTTTAATTGCTTTTTTTCACCGTCCGAGTTGGAGCTTCGTATGTTCTTGATGTTGATGAAAAGATGATGGTACGTCGAACAAGTAGCTCTACGTAGTTCTACTACCCCCACTGTGTCTGATTGCTGAAGCTTACTTGCTGCATCGAAGAAGCGAAGAAGATTGTTGATAGTATGTACTTAGGAAGAAGACTAAGATTAAGTTGTCCTTGTCCCCGAAAGAGTAGCGCTACTTACCCCAGCTGAAGGCCGCTGAAAAACTACCCTTGTTGTTCCATTAAGTTTGGGTGTCTTGTGTACCTGGTTGCCCCCGCCCTCCTCTGCATCATATGCTGTTGCAAGTACAACATGTGTGATAGATAAGAAAGTGCAGTAGAGTCGAATTTGCTGTGCTTGTAATTAAAATTCCACCCCGTAAGTACCACCCCGCCGAGTGATGAACAAAGTGACGTCGAAGATGTGAAAAGCCTGGTTGTCGTAATTGTGGGAAAAAGAATGTTGCTGTGGAACAAAGAAAGTTGCTGTATCTCAATAGTATTCAGCATTCTGTTGTTGATTGTTGTCGGATAAAAAGAAGCACGCCATAAAGTTCTACCTGGTTTTTTTCTTCTGACACCATTTTTTCTTCTCATCCAAAAACCACCTCTAGCCACGTCTTTTTTTTCCGCCTGGTGCCGAAAAAATAGCAAAACACAATCTGTAATCTCCACCAAAAAACAACCAACAGAAAGAAAAACCAGTGCTTTTGTGCTAAGAAAGTCAAGAGTATAGTAAATACACTAGCGATACGAAAGTCCAAAAAACCAAAACATCACTGTTTCGATAGCTGCAGAAGAAAAATATCCAAGAGGAGTAGAAAAACAAAAATCTCTACCGTTGCAAAAGAACAAAAAAGGAAAACATAAATTTACATTTTTCAACAACTATCCAAAGAACTACCCAAAAAACCTTGAAAATGTCTGTCATGCAAAATTGCAAGAACTACAACACCGATGATGGATTGAATTTTCCATGCAGAATGCGCACCACTATTTCTTTTTCTCCTCCCGCTCCCCACAACGTGTTTGCAGAAAGAAGAAAATACATCATAGAAAATTAACTGAACAAACTCTATCAGATTGATAAGGAGACGGGCAAGGGCAAAACGAGCTCCATCGCCGAACTGTCTCAGCAGTACGAGCATTTGGTCCTCGACTTTTACACGTGCTGGTGCACCAAATGCCCGGATACCGCGAAGGAACTCGAGGGTTTGGCAACCATATGGATTGCAAAAATGTCTGGGTCTGCAAGATTGTAACTTGTCATGCTAAATCCGAATCATGCAAAAATCTGTGTTGTATGAGTGCCAAAAGCTGTCCACTTTCAACCAAGTTGGGAGGAAGTTTCTCATGCAGGATCGATAGGCATGAGAGAGATCCTTTCCATCTACGACGCCGGGTGTTCCTTCCATTCCAAATCTGTCTGGCATGACAGCAAAAACCTGTCATGCGCAAATAGTACGTGAAAACGCCCCTTAAGGGACCCTACTATGCATCCCAAGCATGACAGACGCAATCATCTTGCATGTTGCGCATCACAAATTTACACTATACAACGTTTTTTTCTTGGATACCCGCGGCTCGAACGGGGCCGCCTTGATCTCCATCGGCAACCCCTTGGCGTTCCAGTTGATCGCCTCGTAGAAGTATCAAATGTAAAAATGTCTGGGTCTGGAAGAATGCAACTTGTGATGCTGCATTTGAATTCCAAAAAAATCTGTATTGCATGAGTACCAAAGAAAATGCAACTTTTGCTACGCTGACACGGCATTTGTCATGCGGGATACGCATCAAGAAGCCCTCAAAAAATCTGTATTGCTAGGGTATGCATCACAGACATCATGGCTCATGCAAAACGTGCATGAAAAGTGTCAGAATCTTCCAGACCCAGACATTTTTACAGTTGATAAGAAGTGGCCCCGCTGCGCCTGCACGCCCGAGTACAGGCCGGTGGGACTGCGGGTCAGGTGCGCGATCACGTTCGGCACCGCGTTTTTCAGAGCCCAGTATGATATGTAAAAACGCCCCCACCCCATAGTCAAGTTGGGAACTTAGCAACACAAATCCAGAAGTTTTGGGAGCCACGCATGACAAGCTGCAGTCCGTAGTGTAGTGCATGTTAGCAAGGAAAACCGCATCACAAATCCATCTGCTTATCCTGTTTGCTGCATTACAAATTCCAGAACTCGATTGAAAATGCCCCTCATGGAGATGCGCATTACAAATCTTTCTGTAATCGCAAATCTGCATGACAGCTATGGGGTGGGGATGTTTTTACTCAGGATACCCAGTACCGCATGTTCGCATCCGGGTTGTAGCACTTCTTCCCGTCGTGCACCATGGGCATGTATCAAATGCAAATATGTCTGGGTCTGGAAACTTGTGATGCAAACCAGGGAATACCGGGCGCACTGCCACTGTCATACGTGGCCAAGCATGACACGTTTTTGAGCTGCTATGTGTAGCGTATTCCGCATGGCAGACTGCGCTTTTCCATCACAGACAAAGCGATCTTTTTGCATCTACGCATGACAGAGTTCCGAGACATGTCAGACAAGCATGACAAGTCTGGCAATCTTCCAGAGGACCCGGACAAATTTCCATCTACGACGCCGGGTGTTCCTTCCAGGGCTGCGAGCAGTTCGATTCCTTCTTCGGGTCGAGGGGAATCGCGAGAGCCGGGTAGTACATGTGGATTGCAAAAGTGTCTGGGTCTGGAAACTTGTGATGCTGAGTGGCGAAGCATGAGGATGCCACAAGTGACGGCTCAGCATGACAAGTTTCTGACTACTTGCTACGTGTTATGTATTCAGCATGACAAACTGCGTTTTTGCATGACAGAAAGTTGGGGCTTTTGGGTAACGTGCATGACAGACTTGAGAGACATGCTAGCCGAGCATGACAAACTTCCGCGCTTCCAGACCCAAACATTTTTGCATTCGATAGTACAAGTTGTCCTCCAGCTTGTTGGAGCTGTGCAAGAACAGCGAAAATGGTTCCGGAGGTACTGTCCGGTTGGATTTGAAAGAGTGTACGGCGTCACTAACGGTGCGAAGTACGTCCATACCAACCCGGGCGGGTGGCTGCAGCGGTGGCAGAGCCCGGGGTCGATCTTTGTCAAGGCGGAATGGTTTGACGAGGGGACAGTTATTCCGGAAGAAATCGTTCAGGAGCAGCGGGAAATGGACCGATTCCAGGCATTCGATTTACAGAAACTCGCGGCCGCGATGGCGGAAATGGAGGGGTGGAACAGCAGGGAGAGGCTACACGAAATGCAGGACAGCTACTTGAAGATCTGCTTTCAAGAAACAACTGAGGATAATCTCGTCTTAGATTTATCAAAAGTCGGAAAAAGAGGCCGGTACCACGTCAACATCCCCTTCCAATTCAATATTTCCCACTGCTTGTTCGAGCTCTGTCCGGTTCCGATCCCACATTTTACGAAATTCAAGGCGAAGTTGGATTATTGGAAAGGGTTTTTCGACGCCTTGCTTGTTTCGGAGGAATTTGGAAAAAAAGTGGAAGAGTTTTTACTGGAAAGCGACGCGGATTTAGCCGGGTATACGCGGGAAGGGAAGATGAAGCGAAGGGTCGTAGTGGGAGATGGTGGCGACGCGGAGGAGGATGCATCTGCGTTGTTGTTCGGTGGAGAAGATGCTGATGAGGATGGAGATGTTGAGCAGCAAGAACTCAGAAACAGTGTCGCTGCCGATGAGTCCGAGGTGGATCATGCTGCTCCCGCTGCAAGAACATCAGCCCGTACCTTCAACGACCTTTCCTTCCGGGAGGTGGTTTTCTTCTGTACTTACAGAAGTGCAGAAAATTCTCCAGAACAATGATATCACAACCAAAAACTGGGCCGAGCCAAATACCACCCACCCCTCCGCGGATAATCAGTCGGGACAGAGGGTCAAATTTCTCATCGACCCAGAGACCGAAACCTGGCCTGAGCACGGGATAACTGCAAACTGGGATGAGAAAGATGCGGAAAAAAACGCGATCCCGGAAGGCCAAAACATCGGGGACATTATTGAGGAAAACAATGGTTTTGTTTTCGGATTAGTAGATGCGGATTTCCGCCACTTAGTCCGGCAATTTTGCACGTCATTCTGGGGCGAGCAGGCGATCCTCGCCGTGCACTCGGCCGCCGTGGAACTCGCGTTGAGGGAGTTCAGAACGGTGGGGGAAGTGAACGAAATGGTTTTGGATAATGAGAAACAAAAGACGAAGATGAAATATTTTTCTCTGATTTCCTTACATCCTCTCAAAGCGGAAGACGATGGAATAGCCGGTCTGAAAAACCCGATGCCACTGAAGCCGACCGACATGATCCGACCCCGCAGTTGGGTCATAGACCCGTCGTTGCCGAAGGAAGTTTACAAAGAGCAGGCGTTCAACGGGACGGAATTTTCGTTCCAATCCTTCTCCTTGACCGAGCAGTCGTTAACGACCGGTTTCGCGGCAATTCACATCGGGCCTGTGCAGGCCTTGCGGTTGACCGGGAAAATTGGCATCCGGAGAGTTGACCCGGAAAAGCATATCCGTTATGGGAAAGCGAATATGGATGCTTTGGAACAATGCGTGAACAACAACGCCCGCGCTCCTGCACTCAACATTGCTGGCGGAGGAGAGGAACAGCCGGGGGGTAGATTAGTCTTGCAAAACTTCGGGCAAAGCGAGCGAGAGTTTGGGCAGCAGAGAGTGATTGTGGCAGAAGACATAGTGCTGGACGGGGAAGTGAAAAATCTAGAGAAGACGATTTCCCCATTTGGGGAGGTGGAAAGGACGACGTTCTCGCAGCCTCGCAGCCAATTGGATTTTCAGACGCAGCAACAAACTGCGTTGAAAAATTTCATCAAGTCCAGCTACAATTGGACCGGCCCCTGTCGAACCTCGTACAGTGATGGGGAAAATGGCGCGTTCACCTGTTCGCTGTTTTTCGAGCCGAATGGGAAACTGCAGGAGCTGGGGATCCCATATGAAATCTACGTGGAGGAGTTTGACGAAACTGAATTGGCGGATTTGGAAAAAAACCGGTACAGCAACAGCCAAGATTTTGACAAACGTATCGAAACCGGGATCCGAATTGAAGTGGGGTTTTCCGCCGACGATTCGAAGACAGAGGCGGAAAAGAACTTTGAGACGAAGACTCACGCGTTGGGCTACCCAACGGACGCAAACAAGCGGGGGTGGGGCCACCCGGATTTGTTTCCGCAGAAGGGTCGGAAAGGCGGAAATTGCGGAGCTGGGTGTGCGATTATGTGAGGTTTGGATATCATTATCGGTGCCCATTATGTGTGAGCCTTTTTCTTGAGCGCTTTTAGCGCACAAGTACACTTCCGCCTGCGCCGATCTCCCAAACCAAGAACTTGTCGTTCTGTCCTGTAGTTGATGTTTTGGACGAATAATAATTCGTACCCAATGTACGTGTAGCTGTAGCGCCTTGATGGATTCTTTTTCGTTTTGATGCCGTGAAAGCACACTGCACACCCTTCATCTACGTGAATTTCATGTCCTGAAATCGCAACAGACATCGCGTTAAATCTCTGCTCTGTCAACCGCAAAGAAGAAGGTGTTCTTGACCACTTTCTCGTGTGCTTATCTCTGTCAACCGCAAACACCAAGGCATGTAGTTCCCGGATGAAAGGATAAGAAATAAATCGTCGGGCGCCGGCTTGATAGTAAGTAGAACAACTCGTCGCACGACGCCATGCAATCTCGTTGAACAGGTACAACGTCGTAGTCACGACAAGTAGAGTTCTCTCATCAAGATCGGTAAGAACCACATCGTGTGCCAATCTGCTTTTTGCAGCTGATCGTCGTAGCAATTCGTCTTCCCTGGTGCAGAAGATCACAAATTCGTGTCACAACAACTTGCATCGTCACCAAGTGTCGCTTCGTCGTATTTTGAGTTTGAAGGGAAGATCGTACGTAAGGAAAAATAGAAGCTCTTTGATCGTCGCTTGTCTAGTACTACAAACAATCTGCCACTAGCGTTTTTTTTTTTCGAGGATGACGCGCTATTGAAGATCATTTTGTGGTATAACATAGAGACCACTGCATCAGTTTGAATACAGTCAAGAACCAATCAAAATGGCCGACGTCGGCGTAGCGCCGGGCTACGCTTTCCGCGGCGGCGACGCGACTGCTGCGGCCAACGGGGTCCGCGATGCGGTCCGCGGTTTCGACTTCGCCAGGGTGGACGCGAGTCGTTTCACCTGCGATTACTTCGCCAACCTCGCCCAGTCCTACGTGAATCGGGGGGATACGAAGGGGTTGATCACGGTCACCGAGATTGTGAAGACCAACTTCCCGTCCGATGAGATCAATCTGAACTTCAACTCCGTCGTCTCCCGGCCGCGACGGACGCTGGACATGGCGGAGGTGCATGTTCTGCTCGCGGTGTTGATGAACAAGCTAGGGGAATTCGAAAAGACCGAGCAATACGCAAAATATGCGATCGGGCTCACAGATTTCCTATTCGAAATGATCCGCAAGATCAAGCGGGCGAACAAACGGATTGAGATGGACGAAGTGAAGTACCTGTCCGGCATGTACGACATCGACCGGATCTGGTACGACAAGGTGGTCCACGTTTCCTGCACGGCGCGCGAGGTTCTCGGCTGCGAGCAAGCCAGGCAGAACCGCGTCGCGATGGCGGGGAAGGTGGAGCAGATGCAGAGGGACTTCCTGCACAATATCCTGTGCAAAAGTATCGTACTCGTAGTAATTGCAGTCATGCATTACAAATCTTTTTCTTAAGCTAAATCCGCATTACAAATTTCATTTCTCATGCTGAAGAAATTTGTAATGCATTTATACGAGTGCGATACTTGTTTTGCAATTCATGCACAAGCTCTCCATGCAGTTCGCGGGCGCGTATGGCGAATTGAAGAAGGAACTCCGGGAGCGGGAAATCGACCGGTTGATCAAAACCAGGAAAAGGTGGAGCAAAAGTCGAAAGTTGCTGAAGGTGGTGAGGAAAACGCTAAGCGCGGCGAAGGCAGTGGAACAGACCCAGACGGCGGCAGAGAATAAGGCTTTGCGGGAGGAAAAGGAGAAAACGCAAGCGGAAGATGGCGTTCCCTTTTTGGACGCACCGCCGGCAAGAGGGGCAGCAGGAGCAGGAGCTCCTGGTGGGGCGGATATTACGACCACTGCCACTGATGTCGTTGAGCAAGCTGCTGCAGTTGAGGGAGCGGAAGCTGCTGCAACTACAACTACTGCTACGACTACTGCTGTTGATGCAGAAGGGCCGGGTGCAGCTGCAAACGCGTCATCTGAGCAGGCCGCGCCTGTAGAAGCAGCAGCTACAGAGGAAACTGCAAATAAACCTGCGACTACAACTGTTGAATCTGAAGCCGCAGCGCCTGCTCCTGCAGCAGAAGACGACGCACAACAAGCAGCCGCACCTGCAGTTCTTCCGGAAGAGGCCGCAGAGGCGGGTACGACCGAAGCCGCCGCTGAAACCGAGGCTGCGGTGGAAGGAGAAGATCAACCAGCGGCCCCAGCAGAGGGTGAGCACGCTGGTATCGATGAGCAGCCGGCAATGACTGCGACAGAGGAAGCAACCGGTCCACCTGCTGTTGAGGAGGCGGAAGGGGAAGTAGCAGCTGCCGCTGCTGCTCAAGCGGAGATGAACAAGGCAGAAGATGAAAGTGCACCTGCTCCTGAGGCAGAAGCCGCAGCTGCGGATGCTGGTGGCGAAAATGCTCCCGCCGCGGCAGAGCCAGAGGAAGCGGCTGCAACGGCAGTGCCAGTGGTCGAAGAGGAGGCACCAGCGCCGCCAGAGGAATCGCCCGCAGAAGCTGCCGCTCCGGATGAACAGGAAGCTGAGCAACAAGGCGCGGAAGCTCCTGCTGTCGAGGGTGACCACGAGGCGCCGGGGCAAACCTCCGCTGAGGAAGGGGCGAATGAGGGCGAAGCTGCAGAGGAGGCTGCAGGTATAGTTTAGAGGCTGTGCAACAATTGGACCCCCTTTCGACAGGTCGAAAGGGGGGGGGGGGTAGGTAGGTCGACAGCCGGAAACCGGCGGCCGGCCCGCCGATGTGTGGGTGGGGGTCCGGCCCCACAACGGCCCGTGGCTCGGTCGCCGGCTCCTCCGGCACTGGTCGGAGGCCCGCCTTTGCTTGTGTGCAGGCACTTATCCACAGCGCCGGGCTTCACTACAACTCCGACAAGGAACAAAGCGCACTCCGCTTTGTTCTTTGTCGGAGCAGCGAGCCACCGAAACCGGCCCCGCGCAGCATGATACTGGAATGGCCTCAGCTTACGCACTGGCCCACAGCTCTACTTTTTGGAGGGTTGCGCCGTGACCTGCTACGCCCTGTTCCTTTTCACCCATCACGGGGCACAGCAGGCGCGAGCCCTGCCTTTCACTCCGCCGATTTTCCGTCGGGAAAGGGGTTCTGTTGCATGGCCTGGCGCGCGATACGAGACCGCGCGCCATCCCATGGCGGGTCATTTTATTCTGGCCGGAATGGTGCAGAAGCAGATGTTTTTTGCAATTGACTCACAACTAGGCTCCGCGATTCTGATAGTAGATCGCAGGACCGCATCCGGCGAAGCGACTTTTTTGGCTGTGTGGCAACGACGACCACAGGCGGACTTCGTCGCAGAAATTCAGAAGTCCGGCCTAGTGGTTGCCCACTATGGCGGATTTTATTAGACTGCTTTCATCATAGTGGTAGCCCGCCTATGTTCGTTTTCGCTTCGTTCGCCGCAAGCCTTTGGCAAATGAATAAAGGCGAAGTCGCGGCGGTTTTCCTAGCAATTTAACCACAGCGGGCGCGCGCAGCGCGCCCCGCGAAATTTTTTTTGCAGGCAATGTAAAGCACACGCGCGTGGCTCCTAAAATTTTTTTTTTACAAAGACTAGTTCGCGAAGGGAGTGGGCAATATACCGGCACCGGGCGCGCGCAGCGCGCCCCGCAAAATTTGCAAGCAATGTAAAGCAACACACGCGCGCAACGTAGCTGCACCTCGGGCGGCGCGTGGGGCCTAAAGTTTTTTACTAGTTCGCGAACGAAAGGGGCAATGTACCAGCACCGGGCGCGCGCAGCGCGCCCCGCGAAATTTTTCGCAAGTAGGCCGCGATCCAAGCAGGAAAGGCCGGGGAGCGCCTTGAGCAGGTGTGCGTAGCGCACCCCACACAGCCCATCTTTTAGAAACTGGGGACGCTTGTCGAAAGGGGGGGGGGAGGGGGGAGGTAGGTCGCCAGCAGGCCGCTGACCCCCCTTTCGACACGTCGAAAGGGGGTCCAGTTTTTGCACAGCCTCTTATACCTCTGGAGGTGACGATGACGATGTTGAAAAAATAGTACGTCGCTGATTATACTTATGCGTCTGCGTGATGTGTTGAAGCCCGTTCTCCTGATTTGCATGAAGTTGAAAAAAGAAATACGAGCAGAGCTACTAGCTATAGACTTCAACTCGGTGTTCGTGTTCGTATCACAGAAATCAAAATTTTATCACAGCCGCGGCCGCAGAGCCGGCTGCTCCGGCGTTAGCTGAAGGCGCTCCCACTGCTGCAGCCACAGCAGCTGCCAGCACCGGCGACCAAGTTGCTGACGAAGAACCCGCCCGCGATCTGTACGACCCGCTCCACAAGAGATTTGACTCGCAGGAGATGCGAAAATTTTCCGAGATCGGCATTGGGGACGGAATTTTAGAACCGGAGGAGGGGGAGCAATTTGACGAGCTCGACTACGACCTCCAGGATGTCGACACCTACGCCCGCGAGGGTCTCGGCTCGCTCCTCGACGAGGTCCGCGGGCCGGGCGTTCAGAAGGAGTACAATTTCAATTTCGAATTCGAAGATGAGGAGCCGGAACGGGAGTTTTACGAATCTTCCGGCGAATCGTCGACCGATGAATCGGAGTTGGAAGCGGGGTTGCAGAGGTTAATGGGCGGCGACGGCGGACCGGTGCAGGAGCATGTGGAGGAGGAAGATCCGTTCACACAACTTGTCAAAGCCGGTGGGAAAATCCCGCGGGACCGGATCTGGGAGTTGCTATCCCACTATTTCGAGGTCGCGGGCCTCGGAGATCCGCGCGACGAGTTGGAGCGGTTGCAAATGAGCATGGACAGCACGATGAACCAATCGGTTAACTTTTTGACGAAGAATTGTCAGTCGTTAGCGGACCAAGTCGAAGCGATCGCGTCCAACTGGTTCGACGCCCCATACGAATCGGCCGAGGACATCAAGAACATGGGGCGAATCCGTGCCGCCGGCGGCGATGTGGAGAAGTACAAAAGAATGATGGCGAAGCGGAAGAAAGAGGAGAAAAAGACCGCAGCGGCCGACAAGTACCTCGGTGCACCGCATCTAGCGAAACAGCACGAGGTGCAAACGGGGCGGATCACGTATGAAAGCCTCAGGTTGGAAATCCTCAAAGTGGAAATGATTTGTAATGCAAAAAAACGAATCCAGTTGAAGCGCCATTTCTAGTCGGCGCATAACAAATTTTCCGGGCACTCAAAGCATGTCTGTCATGCTAGGTAGGCAAAGGGGTGCCCTTCTCTCGTGCTAATCAGCAGCCCAATTCTGAACCCCTAGCAGGACAATGGTCGGTCTCCATTGTGTCCTATGCAATACAGTCTTTTTTGCCTTGCATTTCATGCATCACAAATTATTTCCACTTTGACGATTTCCATTCTGAGGCCTTCATATCACGGCGATCGTGAACGGGCAGAAGAAGCACACGGAAAGGGTCGTTATCAAAACGAAAAATCCCCCCTCCCCATATCGAAAACGAAACTTGTGATGCGGGATTTGTGTACACAAATCGGCTTCGTCTTGCAGTAGAGGACTGCAGACAGATACAAAGCCGGAGTAGGGGCGTTTTGGTGTAGGCGCTTAGGAAGGCAGGCATATCCTCCGTAGGCCCTACAGCATTACAAATCGCCTGCAGGGCGCAGCGGGGTTTTTGGTTTTGCCTGCTTGCAATACAGAGACGGTTTGTGGATGTGGTCTCCAATCAGCATCACAAATTTTCCCCGTTTGGTTTAATGGGGAGGGGGGATTTTTCCTCGCAGTAGTCGTGAGTAAAAACTTCGCGGAGGCGGATGAAAGGATGTGGACTTTGGCGGAAGCGTTGTGCGATCTACTCGTGCAGGTGAAGCGCAAAGGTGCGGACGGCCGGGCGAAGGCGCGAGAGGTTTTGGGTGGTGGCGAATCGTTTTTATCCCCCATGCGGAAGAACTTGCAGTTACAATTGGAGATGGACCCGATGCAACTGCACCCGGGCGCGACCTTCTACTACCGCGCGAGCCCCTCTAGCAGTCGAGGGCTTGGTAGTCCGAAGAACGCGCACTTGCTGAAGAAAAAGGAATTGCTGGACAGAGTGGCAGATCAAGCGGCGGCCGCGACAAGTCCGGAGAGTTCCGCGCCGCCGAGTCCGAAGCGGAGGTTATCACCCGAGGACATAATTTTCTTGTCTCTGAGACAGCGTGTGATTCCCAGATCGGAGCGCGAGATTGTGATCAATGTCCGGCTCGAACCTCCGGAGAAGGGCACGGTGCGGCCGGCGCCGGACGAGCCGCTGTGGCTGCCCAAATCGCCGGCGAAATCGCCGGAAAAGTCGGCAAGTGGAACGGCAAGTGTGGCGCAGAGTCCAGCGGGGAAGCCATTGAGTCTCCAGTCCCTTGGCAAAACGGCATCCACCGTGAAATTCATGACTGGTGGGAAACCCTTCGCGTTCGGCGCGTCACCGACCGCGCCGGCGACCGGGGTGCAGGTGGCCACAGGAACAGCGGCAAATGGTGCAGCAAATACTGCCGACGTTGCTCCCCCGGCGCCGCGACCTGGCTCTCCGAAGGGAATTCTCGCCTCGCCCAGCGCAAAATCACCGAAGCACCAGAACAGCAGCACCGGAAGTCCGTCAAACCGCGGCACTCCAAGTGGTCATCATCATCATCATCACGGCAACCAGCAGCACCAAGAGGCTGTCGGCGCCTCTTACCTTCGCGCCTTGCGTCGCATCGCTGACGAAGCGACCAACCCCCCGCCGAAGACGAAATTTAGGCAGCAGAGGACGAGGAACAACAATGGGGACTTGGGTTTGTCCGCGGCACAACAATTAACCGTGTTGGACCGCTTCCACCGCGGGGAGAAGCAGTTTGTGAAGCTGAAAGACGCGCACTTCTACCCGAGGAACGACCATACGGAGAAGAAGCCGACGATTGCGGCGATGCTGGCCGGGCAAACATCAACGTACAACTCCGCGACGCAACAACAGTTCAGTGCCACAGGGCGGTCGAGCTCGCAATTCTTGCACACGGCGAGTACCACGGTTGCGGACGGGAGGTCGATGTTAACGGCTACTTCTGCAGATAACTTCACCAACTCGCTGATGTCGACTACCGCGATCTGGAACAACCAACAGAGATCTGTCGACGGAACGAATACAGATGCAGCAGCTCAGAATAACAGCCTGCACCAACAGTCTCAGTCTTCCTTCCGATCGACGACTTTGTCTTCTTCCATTCTGCAACCGCAAATGAACAACTCGATGAGCATGACGAATTTCAGCTTCTACGACGAATCCATGCTGTCCGAAAATGATCGGGGTTTATTCGATGACTTAGAAGAGCAAGAGGAGGACAGTGACGAGGAGAACGAAGTTGCTGCACAGCTGGAAAAGCGGGTGATTGAAAAGCGGAAACGACGAAATTTAGTCAGGAAGCCAAACTACTTCACGAAACAATCCCGCTGCTTCGAGAACATGCGATCAGCGAGGTCGGCGACACTTTCTTACCCGATCTTCTCCGAGCCGGTCTTATTCGTCCCCGAGCCCCTGCGTGACAACGTGCAATTGAAAGACGCCCAGATAAGGCGCAGGTTGAGGAAGTACCAAACCGACGGCGCAGCGTTTGGCTTAACAAAGTTCATGAAGCCGAGGGAAAAGGATAAAAAGTCCGTGAAGGGAATTATGTTCGGACTACGAGTCTCCTCGTTAGTGAACGTCGCAGCAGCGAAGTTCAAGGCGAAAGGGTTGCTAGACAACACGTACAAGACGGGGCAAGGCGTGTCGCAGTATTTGGATAAGGTGGCGCAGGAAAGGATGAAATTAGAGAAGGAGAAGCAGGGGAAGCAGGAAAAGCAGGGCAAACCGTCGAAATATGGAACTGTCAGGTTTGAAATCGTCAAAGTTGAAATAGTTTGCCATGCATAAAATGCAGCGCAGAAAGTGCCTGTCTTGCAGAGTAGGCAAGGGGGGCAGATTGTGTGCCTGTTTCGGGGTAGAAATAGAGCTGCTAAAGTAGCATGGCAAAAGGCGTCTTCCTTACCCAAACAGCATGACAGACTGGATTTCGGCTCTACCCAAATTTGTCATGCGTCACTTGGCAACTGGGTTGCAACTTTCATCCATTTTCTGCATTACAAGTTATTCCAACTTTGTCGATTTCAATCCTGACACATCCATACGAAAGCGGACGTGTTTAAAAAGGAAACGAAGATGGCACAGAGCAGAAGGGAGTTACTGTTATGCATTGCAAAAGTATCGTAGTAGTATAAATTGCATCACAAATTTTGGCAAGAAGGAAATTTGTATATGCTGTTTTGCATTAGGAAAAACATTTCAATTTGTCATGCATATTTGCAATTAGTACGAGTACGATACTTTTGCACAGGATCACTGTCGATTTTCGACAATTTCCGGCGGCACAGCAGACGGCTGAACTACGAAATGTCGTTGCTCACACCCGACTACTTATTCGACAACGTGTTCCTTTACAGCAATTTCTCCTTCCCGATGCTGCGAAGGAAGGCGATCAAGCAATTCGAGCGGGAGATGAAATTACGCGTGTACATGCGGAAACCAAGTGAATTGCTGCTGATCCAGAAGAAACTCTCGAGTGGTTTCCGAAGAATGAAGGAAGACCAGTTGTCGATCGATCACCGACGGATGTTGCGCGACATCGGGCGGATGGGAGACTACAAAGAGTACCGGCAGAGGATATGCAGTGCAAAAGTATCGTACTCGTATAAATGCATTACAAATTTCCTCAGCATGAGAAAAAAATTTGTAATGCTGATTTACTTTAAGGAAAAGATGCATGATTGCAATGCGAGTGCGATACTTTTGCACAGGATAGAGGAAGCCGCGGAATGAGTTACCGCTAGATCCGGAAGAGCTCGCGATGTATATGGCGTTCTCAAATGTTACATTCTGCTCAACTGTTACATGATTTGTCATGCAAAATGAGCATCAACGTCCACACAGTGAAGCTGCCTCGCATGACAAATTTTGGAAGGGCTAAAGCTAAACAGCATGGGAATCTGTGCCGAATTTGTAATGCAAGAGTTGCAAGACCCCGATCCGGCCTTGTTTCCTGCCTGTTGCCATTCTTGCATCACAAATTCATGTAACAGTTGAGAATGTAACAATTGAGAATCCCATAATGTACGAGCAGCAATTTGAGGACGCGCCGTTGATCGATGCCCACCCGAAAATGCCGGACGAGAAGGTCTTCTTCGTGAAATCTCGGGCGCAAGCACCCGACTATGGAAGCGTGGTCAGGATTGAAATCATCAGAGTTGGAATAGTTTGTGATGCATAAAATGCAACCAGCAAAATACCTGTCTTGCCGACTAGGCAAGGGAGGCAGATTGTAAGCCTGTTGAGGGGTAGCAATAGAGCTGCTAAAGTAGCATGAAAAACGGCGCCTCTTTACCCGAACAGCATTACAAACTGGATTTCGGCTTTACCCAAATTTGTCATGCGCCACTTGCAAACTAGGCGCCAACTGGTATCCAATTTATGCATGACAATATCATTTCAAGAACTTTGTTGATTTCAATCCTGACACACCCATACCGACCCGTCAGCGGATAAAAACAGCGGGCAGTTGGGGAAACGGCCGGAAAGGATGAAGGACAAAGAACCCAAAATCCGGTACATTTGGCGGGACAAACCGGACGTGCCGTTGGTGGTTCCGCGGATCGCGAAGGCGGAAATTGAGGAAAAACAGGCGAAACAGGCGATTGACTACGCGAAGGTGAAGCCGGAGGCGAAGAAGGTGTTGCGGATTCTACACGAGGATATGGTCCCGACCTACTATAAGAAGGAGAAGGAAGCCGAGAAAGCGATCATCAAATCCTTGTCCTACCGCGTGATGCGGTCGAAATCCGGATACGACGACGCGTTTTTGTCCGACTTAGACGAGGAGGAGGAAGAGGAGGAGGACGAGGTGTTCGATGAGGATATGGCTGTGTGAATAAATCACGTTTCTTGCAATGTACGTCAATTTGCCATGCAAGGGTGCTGCCCAGAGAAACAGATACAGGTTCAGGTCAGGAGACTTTGTGTCTACTACTATGTATTGTGCATGACAACTTGATAATTGATAATTGTCCACGTGTAGTACTAGTTGGTGATTTGTTCACCCCCGATATCCGAAGAGCAGATGCGGTTAGCAGCAGAGGCGGAACAGAAGGCCAAGATATGGGGTTCTCAAACGTTACATTCCCAACTGTTACATGGATTTGTCATGCGAAAGCAGCATCATCATCCTCACGATCAAGCTGCTCCGCATGACAAATTTGCGAAAAGCCAAACCGCGCCTAAATCTGTGCCAAATCTGTCATGCAAAAGGCGCAATCTTCCCCCTTTCAGTTTTGCCATTCTTGCATCAGAATACTCATGTAACAGTTGAGAGTGTAACAGTTAAGAACGCCATGCAAGATGATCGAGAAGTATGGTGCGGACGTGGCGGAGAAATTGCTGAAGGCCCAGGAGATTGAAGTGGTGGAATTCCTGCCGCCGATCGACCCGCGGGAGGAAACGGATGTTTTCTACTCGAAGTTAACCGCCCACGCCCGGAAAATGGAGGAGGATATGACAGTGCACAACTCCCCCTCCCCCTCATTTGTCATGCAAAATCTTAAATCCAGTCGCTCTCGCTGCCTTGTGGCACTGTTTGCATGACAAGTTCTGGCAGTGGCTGCCCAAATAGCACTACACTCCAGTGTCAATTTGTCATGCAAAACCGGCATTCTTGCTGATGCTTGTGTTGCCGTTCATGCTATACAAATGAAGGGGAGGGGGAGTTGTGCAAGCTCATAGAGGACGGGGAAGTGTCCAAATCGAACTGGAAGTACCGGCTGTCCGCGAGTCAGATGATGTATCCTGTGCAAAAGTATCGTACTCGTACTAATTGCAAATATGCATGACAAATGTTTTTCCGAAGGGAAAACAGCATTACAACACCCTTCTGGCCAAAATTTGTGATGCAATTTATACTAGTACGATGCTTTAGCTTTTGCAATCCATATGATGCGGAAGAAGGCAAAACTGGTCTCCGCTTTAAACATATCAGATGCAAAAACGCCTGGGTCTGGAAGGATGCGAACTTGTGATGCATAGTACTTGGATCACACAAAAATCTGTCATGCTTAAACAGGAACGGGAGCTCCTTCTCCTGTCGCCGAAAGAAGGCGTGGAAACCGCCTCAAAACCTTTGATGCTAGGCCTTGCATGGCACACCTTCCGTGTCAAGCACACACAGCATCACAAAACTCAGCAATCTTCCAGACCCAGTCATTTTCGCAATGCATAAAACAAAGCGATGTCTACGGACGACGGGGAGGAGGCCTACGAAGACGAGGAGACTTATGGGAGTGTCAAGATTGAAATCGTCAAAGTTGAAATTATAGTTTCTCATGCATAAAACCGATACCAGTCGGAAGCCCACTTCTCAAGCGGCGCATGACAAATTTTCCGAGCACCGGAATCCAATTTGTCATGCTGTTTGGGCAAATAAGACTGCTTTTGTCATGCTACTTTAGCAACTCTATTTCAAACCCTAAACAGTCTCACAGTCGGCCTCACTTGCCATCCCGGCAAGAGAGGCACTTCATGCCTTGCATTTTATGCATGACAAACCATTTCAACTTTATCGATTTCAATCCTGACGCTTCCATAAGATCGCGGCCGCCAAAGACGCCCTGCTACCCGGAGATCTTGCCGGCAAAGAGTTGAAAGCGGAGGACAGGAAAGCGGCGAAGGAGCAGCAGAAAGCGGCGGGGGGTCGGGGTGGGCGGATGAAGGTGCCGAAGTTTGTCCGGGAGGGGTTCTTATCAAGTGCAAAAATGTCTGGGTCTGAGAGAATGCATGTTTGTCATGCTTGTCTGGCATGACACTTAAATCTGTCATGCACGCTACCCAAGAGCTCCATTTTTCTGTGATGCAGAAACGCAGTTTGTCATGCAGAATAGGCAACACCTACAAGCTCAGAAACTTGTCATGCTGAGCCAGCACTTGTGGCCTCATCATGAGACGCCACCCAGCATCACAAGTTTCCAGACATCCAGGGATTTTTACATTTTATAGTTCTACCGTTTTTTGGCCAAGGAGATGGGCGTCGCGAGTTACCGGATTCCCCGGGACAACTCGGCGAAGATGGTGAAATTGATGTGGAACGTCTACGAGGAATCGTACGCTAGAACGTTGTGGTATCCACAGTAAATTTCCCGTACCGCCGTACACATGCGGTCTCTGCATGACAAAACTTGGCTTCGATCCTAGTCTAGCATGACAAGTTTTACGCTTCAAATTGGTGAAATTTGTGATGCATCTTGTACATGTGCGGGAAACTTGTATTGCATATGTGGCAGCAGGGCGTGGAAAAATTCGGACCGAAAATCATCGCGACCGCGGTTTCGAACCCGGCGGAGGCGGAGCATTTCAAGAAGATCATGATGAAGTATGGGCTCGCGCAGGGGAAGAAACTGCGGGTCGCGATGAGCTCCGCGGGCGTGTTCCAAGACGTCGCGTCCCCGGCCGTGAAAGCGAAACAGGAGGAAGCTCTCAAAAACGCCACGGAGGACGATGACACGGAGCACAAGGGGGCGGATTTGTCCTTCCGGATGGATTTGCTCAAGGGCGCGCGGAAAGCGACAAATGAAATCGCCGAGGCGCAGGCGGTATGCACTGCAAAAGTATCGTATTCGTACTAATTGCAGTTATGCATTTACAAACGTAGGCTGTTAAGGTAAATCCGCATTACAAATTTATTTCGTAATGCTGAGCTCATTTGTATTGCAATTTATACTAGTACGATACTTTTGCAGTTCATAGGCGGAACAAACCGCGGCGGCCGAAGCGGCAGATGAGGCTGGGGACGGGGCGGAAGAGCAGTAGTTTAGTACTTCTGTGAAGGTGGGAGCAACAAGCAGACCATCAATTTTTCGGTAAAAAACCGCCTGACTGCAAATTTTAATGTGATCGAAGTCCGTCTAATGAAATGACAATGCTTTACGCACCATCAAGCCACGAGCGTGTCGTGCGCTGATGTTTTATCAATCTCATCCTACTAGTAGTGGCAGGATAACTTTTATGGACTTGCAAATAATGTCTTTCAGCAGGCTCTAATACAGGATACAGTTGTTATTTCAATTTCATACAGTTTATATATAATCTTTGTTTCATATTCATCGACGTATTATACCATCGTGAATCAGATAGGACGCAGAAAGCTTTTGCCATCGTGATCGTTTTGTAGACTTCGACTATGCACACGTAAGTACAGCAAGATGTTGCGAACTCAGACCGACTGTTGATTGATCCTTACCGTATTTCCAAGAACAAGTTTCGAGATTCTGTTCCAGATTGCCAATTGTTTCAATTTACTTCGCATCTATGTTTCAGTCTATTATTTTTCTACTTTACACTTACAGGAGCAGCGTTTGTTTGAAAGTTTTACAACTAAATTTGTGTTGTGGGGTTAGCTCGTAGGAGAGTTTTGTTTCTAGTTCAAAAATTCAAGTTTGACACTTGTATCAGGCACTTTGAATTGTTGTACCATCGACTTGTGTTGTTTCAAATGTACACTAATCTCCAGTAATGAAGACCGAGCGACTGCAGGAGCAATGCGGCTATGACAGTAGTTGACCACGAAATTTTCTGTATACCAATACTTCTGAAAACCAAAAACATAGATTGCTGCCACTTCTGCTTTTATGGAACTTATCGGAGGTGGTGCCCTGCTCTGGATGTTGATCTAACCGTGTTTTATTCTTCTCTTGGTAGCCGCAGCCGCAGCTAGCTGCAGGATGATCACGTTTTTTCGTTTCCGATCAAGGCAGATCCACATTGCACGCACGTACGGTCAACAAGATCATGTTGTGTGCGATCACAAGGGGGTTACCAGGTCATGTGCTTCAGCAGGAGTCTCAGCAGGCCGCGTGTGAGTAGCTTCCATTCCAGTACCGTGTCTGTGCCTTCAGACTATGATTGAACTTGCTCGGAGGGCATGAACACGATAAGCACAGGAGTTCTCGTCGGCGCTTTCAATTTACTTTACGAAACCATACTGGAACAAACTGTGTCGTGATAGACCCATATCAAGAGTTTTTGACATTTTCCTCCCACGATAACTACCTGCTCCTTCGGATAATTTATAAAAGATGGGCAAAAGCAGTAGACATCACGACGATCTCTTGAGCGATCGTCCGTCCTCAGAGCGGACGAATCGCCCCAGGGGAGCTCGATCAATCGCTACAACAGCGGACATCATGGCTGGCGGTGGCGACGCCAAGAAGTCACCCAGCAAAAAAACGAAAAAGCAGTTGCGCTCGGTGTCGACGTCCAGAGAGTCTTCAGTGAAAACTATCTGCACCAACAGCGCGGAGGAAGGAGATGAACGACAGCGCCAGCGGGAATTGCGCGACAGAAAAAACACGAAGTGTAGTGAGGTAAGAAGTGTGTTTCTTGGTCGCGCTGGATGCAGTTGAAAAGAGTCTTCTTTTCGATTTCAAGATATTTTTTCTCATAAGAAGTGGTGCCTTGATGGTGGAGTGCAAGAGAATGTAATGGTCAAATTCGAATAGATAGATTTTCACTGGCTGCAAGAGAAGAATGACCTCGGACTCCTCGGGAAATATGCAAAGCTATCCGCAAGAACGTCATTGTCTTTGTGATTCCTGACAGACGAAGCGGGTCGCGGCCACCTTTGATTCCAGCTCGCCATCACCAACGCGACAACAAGATGGCGATGGGCTCCAGCAGCTACAAGATTTAGAAGACCGCGCCAGCCGCTACGGGCGTAGGAGCAACGCTGATGCTGCAAGCCGTAGAACTACTACCCAAAGAACTACTACAGTTCGGGCCCCGGTGGACAGCAAGAAGGAACGAAATAAAACCCAGCGCAAGAACAAGTACGACCACGAATACCAATACGACAGCGTACTTGACGAAACGACTCGGAGCGCTACGATAAGCGGTTCTTCCCGTGAAAAGAAGAAAAAGAAAAAGAAGGACAAAAGAACCTGTTCCGAATGGAGGTCAAATTGTTCACGAAGTTCTCCTTCGGCTGACGAGAGAGGAGATGGACGAGCCTATCGACAACCTCCTTATCAGGAACGGTACGATCCTGGTGCTGACGATCGCGGCTCAGGCGGACGCGGTAACAGCCAGCAGGGCTTGTTTCAGGAGCACTTGGATGCCAGGAGCAGCAGAAGCAGTCGTGCGACTTTCAATGAGAAAGACAAAAAGAGGAAGAAGCAGAAGCACGACAAGAAAACGCGGAAAAGGTAAATACTGAAATTTCATCATCCATCTTGTTCTAAGTAGGATTTTCTTTTCCCTGAAGCCGGCCTGCTAGGTACGACAACGACTTGTTGCTATTTCTACTTTATCTCGAAAGAATACGGTAAATCTAAATGTTATTTCGCGTCTTCTACTGTCCTACTTGCGATGAGAAGCTCAACACAACTCTTCAGTCTTCTTCTTTCATCACGACAGGCATTACGATTCCGGGAGTGATTCCAACTCCCTACCCGCAGGCGAGCGCGGCGTCCACCCAGCGAGGACGCATCAAAGCGAGGAGAGCGACGCCCAGTCCTCGAGGCGGGACAGTCATATCGATTTGAATTCCCTCTCGCACGCGCTCCCGCCCGGTGCGCACCCACTAGGGGAATCCTACGGCACGGCGCTGAATGCGTCCGCGGTGACCGGATGGGACTACCGATCGGAAGTTCATCGTAAGAACCCGCCTGCTGCACCATCTAGGTGGGCGGGCAGTAGGAGGAGCAGTCCTGATTGGGGTGAAGACCGTGGTGAGAACAGGGGGGAGAGGAAGAGCAAAAAGAAAAAATCCTCGCGCCACAGTTCCCCTTCCTCGTTTGCCTCGAACAGGAGCAGCAAGCGCGACTACGACAAGAAAAGCAGAAAGACGCACCGGCAGCGCTGCAGCACCATTCGCGAATATGGGTCACAGGACGAGGGTGCTGACGATTATATGGAGGACCACTACGATCGCGAACCAGGACAACTCCGCCGCGGGAGCGGGAGACGGCGCAGCGACAGTGTTGCCCAGCCGCCCGCGCTGCCGACCTCCGGTCCGGTGGCAGCTTGGGAGAAGATACGGTTTCTAGCCCAGAAACACGAAGTTACTGACGAAGTTTTTCGCGAACAGAGGGAGTTCACCCAGTTTTACGGCCTGGTCTACGAAATAGATGTGGTAAACAAGGACTGCGCGGAGGCGATGTATCGCTACTTCCTGGTGACGTGCAAACTTTGCAGCAAACAAGCCAGCCACACGTATGAATATCGAAGATGATTCTTTGCTTGGTTTTATCTCCGACTGGTTAGTTTTTTTTGCAATGTTCTTCCTTGAGTAAGAAAGTAGAAGTACTCATGGAACTTTTTTCAAGCACCAGTTAATCTTACTTGCCTGTCGCATGCAAAGCGCACTGATCTGATCGCAGGACGCATCTGGATAGCAAGGACCACAAGCGCCGGATGGAAAACTTTCTTGCGATGACGTACAGCGGCAGCTATAGTGCCTACGCTGCGAGCGAGCAGTATTGTCCCGAAGTACCGCGAGAGCCGTATGTGCATGACGGGCACCAATACAACAACCATCCGAGCAGCAGCACTAGAGCAGGAACCGCTCCAAGCGGAGTCACGCAATCTGAGCCACGCTACGGACGTCCCCGCTGGGCTGGACCAGCACCAGCAGCACCGGAGTTGTCCTCATCGAAAGACCCGGCACTAGCCGAAAGGAGAGCCGCGGAACAACGGTATAAAGAGGCATCTATTGGCGCAGCGAACGATGAATTCTACCGACAGAATCGGGACAGGGCAAGGTTAAAACGGCGGGAAGGTGAACAGGAGCGCGCGGGGAAAGTGGAAGATGTGGCAAAGGAGAATCAAAAGAACGCGCAAGAGATCTTCAATATTCTGGACACGGAAGAGACTGAAGGTCTTGATGAAGCACCAACATCTGCTGTGCCTCCATTGCGACGAGGCGAAAAGGCTGCACATCTTCAATCCCAACAGGTCGAGCAAAAGGAACTCGAACCAGGTTCCACCCGACGAGAACATCAAAATCAACTGACCGGTACTAGAGGGTCCACGGAGTCGGATTTTGTCGACGAGGAATTGGAGAATGAGTTTGGAAACATGCGTGGCCACGTGAAGCAGATCCGGAAGATTCGAAAGCAGAAGCGGGAGAAGAAAGCCGAGCTCGCGGCTGCGAAGGAAACTGCAGCGGTTGCGCTCCGGGAGCTGGAGCGAGCGCAGGAGCGGATCAAGGAGCTGAGTGACGAGTTAGCGGACTTGGAAGCGGAGAAAAGGAAACTGGGGTTCGGGACGCACGGGACCACACAAAGGATTCACGTCTGCGCAGAAAATTACGAGGTGGAAACCTCGGACGACGAGGTTGTCGCAAAAAGGAGAGATGATGAAGACCATGCGAAGCAAAGCTCCAAAAAGAAGCCGGCTACAGCAGGTACTACGTCTGAGCGAAATTGGGAAAGGGATGACCACGCCACTCCGTCAGTTGTGCCGGCTGCCTCTACACGCGAAAAAGAAGGGAAAGAAGACCGCGCACCACACCAGGACACGCACAGCAGAAGAACCAGAAGAGATCATCGCGTTGACGCTGTAGAGGAGAGGGAGACCACACGAAGAAGTGCCGAGCACAAAAATGAGGCTGCGAGTACGCATCGGGGGAAGGTTTCTGCACACCCAGACGACGAAGCCCGAAGCAGGAAATCAAAAAAGGAGAAGAAGAGCAGAAAACGGAGCACCTCGTCCTCTTTCCTCGAACGGTTCCAATTCGAGTCCGGAAGTCGTGTTAGGGAACCGCATGATGACAAGCTCAGTGAAAACGCTAAGCTGTAGTTCGCCAGTTGGCCACCGCAGTGAGTGTGAGGGGTGACTACAGCACGAGAAACTTCTGCCAGTTTTGAATGCTAGACCCGTTTTCTTTTAAACCCTTTACTGGGTAACATCATCATCATCATATTGACGCTAAAAATTCTACACGATGAAGCGATCGCGATCCTCAGTTCTGAAGCCCGAACTCATTCTTCACAGAACAGTTTTGTAAAACTTATCTGCCAAATTTAGTTTGTATGCCCAGCAAAGCTATTATTATTAAGGCGAGGACTTACAGAGAAAGAAATGCTCTGTCGTGTGGTGGTATCCCTAACCAACGTTCTAGAAGCTGTGACGAGAGCATCGACAGAGTCGCGATTATTTTCGATATGAAGAGCTGCAAGACCATAAGATAGAGAGCTGGCGTCGCCGTTTAGCATGGCTTGAGAGATGTGTAGTCCGCAACATCGTGGTGGATTCGCTCGTCGTTGTTGTCTTCTTCGTCTCTTGTGAGATAGGTGTCGTTTTCTCGAGCAGTGAGAATCAATACGCTTATTGTCCGGAAGGACGGAAAAACGTGAATAGCGTCCTCGTTGCAGTAACAGAAGTACGTACGCCAGCCCCAGCACGTGCGAAATAGCATGCAAAGCCAGACCCGATTAGAAGTTGCTTGCCGACTGCACCATCTGCTGCAAATCGCGCGAAGCGCCTCTGATCCGCCCACCACCGCGTCGCCACCAAGAACCTCCAGTGTGGTCCGACAAGAAAAGTCATGCCGTTCTCTTCCGGCGGCAGCGAGTCGTCGACAAGTCGGCGCCACCTTGCGGTCACGAAAGAGAAATTAGCCTCGCAACGAGAGCAGAGGAGAGTGGGAACAACTGCACAGGAAAAACATAGACGACAGCAGCAACAAAGTCTAGCAAAGGACGACGGCACGTTCACGCTTTCCTCTCCGGAGGAAAAAAGTTCTTCTACCACGTTGTGCCACGAAGCTGCAAATAACGGAAAAATCGCCACTGGTTCGCCTTCGAGCTCGGTGGGTTTTCAAGCGGAGCTGCTCGATGTCTTGTGTCCGGAGGACACGGGAGGTGGCGCAACCCGGCCCCAGGCGACCGGCCCCATTGCGTACAATCAGGACCAGTTTCTGCCGAAGAGGAGCGGGGTAGCTGGAGCACGGACAACTAGACTGCGGTCTCCTGCCGCGGGGACGAAGCGAGCTAGTGCGTGTGCGACCGGAGAAAAAAGCAGAGACGAGGACGATGGTGCGGGAACACCGGCAGAACAACTCGCTCCGCCCCCTCTCCAGGACAGAAACCCGGGTATTCCCGACATCACCCGGCGACCGATGCCGCGGTTCACGCTCGCGGCAGACAGGTCCAGGAGCCGAAGGAGTACTGGAACAAGGGTAGGACAACAACAACTCAGCGCCAAAGACGACCACTCCATCGTTAGCAACGCAAGTTCCATCAGACTACGCCGCGGAGGAACCAGTAGAGACAGAGCCCGAGCTCTTTCAGCGAACAACAAACTTAGTGCGGATGAAGTTTGGAAACTCGGCGTCGATGCAAACGGGAGGGCAACGAGGCCAGTACAACCGAAGGAGCCACCGAAGCCGAAGTACGAGATCCACTACGACGGTGTGTACCTGTTCTACAAAGAGCAGGAGATCATCGCGAACAAGGATCAGTCGCAGGAAAAAGAAAACGAAGGTAGCGCGCCAGCGTCCCCGGTCGTAGTGCCCGTCGTCGCGGAAAGCCCAGAACAGCAAGAACCTCTCCTCAACGGCGAGGCTGCGATGTCAAGGCAGAAGCAGAAAGACGAGAAGATCAAGGAACTCTCGGCCGCATTACCGCTAGATGACAGGGAAAAGCTGAAAAAGCTCCGCATGAAGCAGCTCCACGAGCGGTTGGCGCAACACCGGGAACGGCACGAAAGCGCGGAGAAGAGGCAGATGCAGACGCAGTCCTTGGACAAAATGGAGCAGATCGTATTGAAGAAGGTGACAGAGGTAACCGCGCGGGAGCAGCCGGGGGGCGGGGCGGAGAGTGTGAATGATGACGTTCGTGTTTTGACGAGTCCGAAAGGCAACATCAAAGGTGGACAACAAGGAGGTGTCCCAGCAGCTGCGAAAAGAGCTGCTGCCGCAGAGGGCTCTCAAACCGATAACTCATCGCCGCATCCTCTTCACGTGAAAGACCTGGTAGAAGATTTCGAGCAGCGCGCCTCCGCGGCGAAAGAAGATCAGGAGGCGCACGAGAAACTGCACCGCCAGCTCGTGGAGCAGCTGCGAACGCTGGCAAGATTTACGGCTTTGAAGGAGGAAAAGCACACGGCGTCGGACCGGAAGTCACTCAATGACATCGCGAATCACGTCGAAGTAGCGCATGCGAATCACATGAGGCAAAGGAAAAGTAAATCCGAGCAGCACGACCAGGATCGGGATCACGACAGTAACTTGAGCGAACTGTTTGTCAACAAGGTGGAGTATTCCGGGCAGCCGTTTGCGGTCATGAAAGGGAAGTTGGATGCGCACTCGGAGAAGGTACTCCTAAAAATTAATTGTACTAGAGCATATATTTTTGTCATCGTCATCACGTTCTTGCACCAGAAGCCGTGCGTGTCTCTCAGCATTTTTCCGCAAGGAAAATTCCAATCTCGAAATTCTATCAGGTCCAAACCCTCACCCGGAAATCGCAAACTCTCGTCGAGCGTCGCAGCGAGGCAGACCGAGCGGCGGTGGCGCTGCACCAGGCTGGGCAGTTAGCTTACAGCATCCACGAGCTGCCCAGACGGGGGCGGGAGAAGGTGCTGAAGCAGTTTGACATCGCGACGAAGAGCCACGACCTTGCGCAGCAGCAGGAGAAACAAGCGGAGGGTGAAGCCGAGAAGGCGAGGGCGGATTTGCGGAGTTTTGTCGTGAACGAGATCGTGCTAACGACGAAGAAGGAATCGAATGCGATGGATTCGAAATTAGACTCAACTTTGAGGAGCAGGGCGCGCGGATCGGCGATGCAGAGGAAGTCGAGGCGGGGTTCTATTTTACGCGAACAGACGAGTGGCAGCAGCCGGAGTCCGGATAGTCATAGTGCAGCTTCTCAGGGCCGCCCATCACCGGAAATTGTTTCTGGAAGTAGAGACTACACGGGCGAAGGAGGTTCTCGTTCGTCGCAGAAGGAAGAATTGAGGGGACAGGAAAAGGCAGAAAAGATGAAGAAACTTCTCGCAGCGCTACCAGCAGAAGACCGGGATACTCTGGAGAGAAGAGCGTCTATTGTTGCAGCTCCAGCGACAGGACAACATGCCGTAAATGACGTAAGAGCAGAAACCGATCATCTTGACATGGAGTCTGCCGCCGCAGAGCTGGGCCTCGGACTGAAACAAGAAGCTCCGTCCGCCCGCTCTAGAGCAGGTAAAAGAAGAAAGCGGGTGGACCGAGCCGTCGATCCAGAAACTGAATCCTCCTCCGGTAGTGCATCAAACGACAGGGAAAAAGATCCCAGCACAGCTTTACTAGCCGACAAGCGTGAGCCCCACCGGACGTACAAGAGAAAGATGAACTCTCTGATTCGCAGCCCGTATGTCCTGCCGGAGATACGAGGATCCGTGAACGTTTTCAGCAAGGACACTACAAGCAGTCCCTCTGCTTCGGTTTCGTCGCCCCAACAGCGTGAAGAAGAAGATGACTTGGAACAGCAGATCGGAAAGGAGGAGAAGGAGCTGCACGCAAGAATCAATGCCTTTGTGAACAAAGACCAAAAGGAGCAAAACCAGCAACATGGTCCCTCTGGCGGAGGTGCTGGCTCGATGTGGTCTTCCTTCGCAGATTCCCCGACCATCGCGGTTTCCCTCGGTTCAAAGAACACGGTGATGACGGGTAGTTCTGGAATGGAAAACAATCATTACCAGAACGAACAGCATCTACAAGAATCGACCAAACGGGTTTCCATGCTGACCGACGCAAGAAAACAGAAGCAGGTGCAAGAAAAAGCAGTTTTTCCCGCGAGTATGGCTGAATTGAAACTTACTCCGAATTTAGATCTGATTTCCGATAGTCACAAGCGGGCGAGCGAAATGCTGGAGCATTTAAAGGAGAGAATCCCGTACCCGATCGACGTTCTGGAATCTCCGCCGGATATATCACCCGATTCGACGACGCGAGGAACAACCACAGGTGGTGGTTCTGTCATCGGCAAACTCCGATCCCCGATTCTGCCAACGTTGCACCTCCAGCCGCTACGCGGGTTCGGTGGCAAACCGCAGAAGCGGAACAGCGTGCAGTTGGCGGATGAGAAGATCGAGAAGAGCAGTCCGCAGTTTCAACTCTCCAACGCGCCGGCGGAAGAGGGTCGTGATGAAGCAGCAGCTCCGGCGCAAAAGAACGTCGGCCAAGATGAAAAGCGACGTATCAACAGAGGGAACAATTCTCTGGCCGGGGTGGACGACAGTAGCAGGCCGTCTTCTCTCTCCGCTAGCTACTCCGATGCGGTTCGGGCAGAGAAGAAAAAGGATCGGCGGAACCGGATTGCTTTTCGAGATGAGCAGGTGGACGAGGAGGAGGAGGAGGAGGTGGAGGCAAAAAAGGGAGACATGATTACGAGCACTTCAACATCCAAAAGGTCTCTGAGTTCGCACAAAAGACGAGGTGGACCACCAGCATCGCCGTTCAGCAAGTCATCAGCCGAGAGCATTTCTAACAGAGCTAGTAGCAGTAAGCTTTTCGCGGACTACCAAGGTAAAAATGCTGACCAAGAAGCGCTATCGCCGGAAAAGAAGCGCAAGTCTTCCTCAAGAAGTCGCTCGAGACAGAAAGAAGAAACGGGGCTGGCTGGATCTGCGCAGATGAATGAGGATGAGGAAGACCAAATCCAAAAGCTGCAAGACGGTCTTCGTCATGAAGAACATTTTGAACAGAATCTGTTACTGGACTCTGGAAACCCAAACGTGATACGCGGCTTCGGAAGTAGTAGTAGTCTGGATCCTGATCTTCAAGGGCAGAATTTTACCTCTTCCGCGGCTTCAGAAAGAAAAAGCAAAAAGGAAAAGCGTCGCGACAGCAGTTCAGAAGCAACTGTTGGAGCAAAGAAGTCGAAGAAGCAGAAGAAAGTAGAGGACCGGATGAATTATGGCACATCAATGCGCTCCACCAGCGCCCCTGCAAATCCAATCGCTGCGGATTTTGTCCTCCATGACAACGAAAAGGTGAAAGCCGAGCCGCGACGGTCAATGGTGACGGGGTTGAAGAGGAGAAGTGAGGATGATTTGGTTGATGCACGCACTGGTCGTCAACAAGCAGAAGCAGAAGGAGCTCCTGCGCCAGAACTCGTCACGCTAGAACGGCTAGCTACCACCCCAACCGAACGGGTACACGAGGGAGAGCACCAATCTAGTACCGCTAATGCTTCGTCCCGCGGTGGGAAGAACAAAGTCTCTCTGGTGTCCTCCAAACGCCGAAAGAGCGAACCGAAGAACGAAGGCGAGGAGCAGATGGTCTTCGAGTCTGGGCACAGTATCACTGATGGAGGAGATGAATTGTCTCAATCGCTTTCTCATCTCCCCGAACCATCAAAGAAAAATGCGGATGAGGAACGAAAAATGCAGTCTAAAAAAATCAGCGAAGACACCAGTGCAGCCACTGCTCGCCAAAAACGATGGGAAGAGAACCGCAGCCGGAGTTTCAAGAAAAAAGACAAAAAGAAGGAGAAAAAAAAGAAGGAAGAAATAACACCAAGCCCATCTGGTACGTCGGAAGGGAGTTCCGGTCCCTCTTCCATCGCATCCGGCGATAGCGAGCCAGGTGTAGATAATTCAAATTCATCTCTGGAACCACAAAACAAAAAGAAGAAAAAAGAAAAGAAGGAAAAAAAGGAGGTGAAAATGGCCGCTTTTGAGGAGGCACGGGAGCACTACTTCGACAAACGCGCGGGTCGCGAGCCGAAGGGAAACTTGAGGCACAGACCCAAAGAGCGTAAACTGCTCCATCCGCACAACACGATGGAGTCGCTGGAGCTGGAGCCGCTGGAATATTACGATAGTATATGCAATGCAAAAGTATCGTACTCGTAGTAATTGCACGAGATTCGAATAGCTTCGCCCGCTGGGTGTGACATCGCAAACTTGCGCTAGAAGGAACATTTTTCACAGAGTTCACCTGCCGCGACGGCGCGCAGGCGTTTTCGGTATCAACTGAGAAAGACACTGCCTCTGCTGTCGTGCCGCAGTGCGTTTCCAGCTGCAAGGAAGCCCAGCCGGAAGCACATTGAAAACGCATCCGCAGCGCATCCCAGCCGGAAATGCCTCTTCAGGGCATTTCTACCGAGCTGGTGGAGATCGAGCTAGAGACGCCCTCTCAGACAGAGCGTTTGCGTT
>CAJINV010000004.1:9355359-9370960 GCA_905178155.1 Amoebophrya sp. A120
TAAATTTGAATTATTCATGAAGTTGAACTATTCAATTTGAACTATTCGCGAAATTGAACTATTCAATTTGAACTATTCACGAAATTGAACTATTCAATTTGAACTATTCACGAAATTGAACTATTCGTGAGTCTTGCGATAAAATTGTAGATATGACTATCAATTTATGCATTACAAATTTTTTTCTTAAGGTAAATCCGCATGACAAATTTTATTTCTCATGCTGGGCTAATTTGTAACGCAATTTATACTAGAACTAGTGTAGTTCTAGTACGATACTTTTGCAGCTCATATAGTAGCGGGGAAAACAACTCCGGTACAACGGGTAAGAATAAACTTCTTCAGCCGAAAAGTGCCGCTCAAATTTACCCAGATTCGCAAACCGATGAGATCGAAGAATCGTATCCGAAGCGCGCAGACCCGTCGGCTTTGGAGCCCGGGTCGGTAGGGTCGTCGGAGCAAGGAACGATGGCTGCGGAAGAACGGGAAGAAAAGAAGCGGATGATAAACGAGGCCATGCAGTCGAAATTTGGTCGTGATTTCTACGACAGCGCAAAGTCGATGCAAACCACGAAGAAAGCGAAAGAGACCACGCACGACGATGTCAGGCCCTCCAGGGGAGAAGACGTGGACGAGGACATCAACATGACTATAGCACCTGGACTGGGAGGACCTCCCGCACCTCCGCTCTCGGCGGCACAGCAGGCGGAAGTGGAGAAAAGTCAGTACGCAAGTGCCACGAGCTTCGCGTCTGCGGAACAAGAGGACGCACTACAGCTAGCGGGGTCCTCCAAGTACGAAGATGCGCTGGAGAACGACAACGCAGATCCCAGAACGAAGACACTAAAGTCAAAGAAGAAGAAAAAGGTCTGGGTTCCCTACGAGGACGCAAAGAGCGTCGAGTCGTTCCGCGTGCGTAGGAACGAGGACATGGAGGGTGTCAGAACAAAACCGGCCATGACCAAGCAGGTCAGCAAGGAGAAAAAAACGCCACTCGAAGTCTCGCATCCTGAGCGACAGAAGTACGTACAGGCGCAGGAAGAGGAGAGGGAAAAGAGACGAGCCCGTCCGGTTTCGGAGAAGGAAAAACCGAAGAAAGGCAAAGAAAAGAAAAAAGACGCTGCACAAGAACTTGGTTCGTGGGATAAACAGTACGCAGACGCGCAGAGCAAGGTCTACGCGGAGGTGGCCCAAATGAGTCGGAAGCACGTAGAAGCGAAGGGGAGAGAACTGCGGGAAGAGAAGTCCGTGCCTGCTGTTGCGAAAAGTGGCATCAAAGCTGTCACTGACACTGCACAAAGCCAAAAATACGCGGATGCGCAGAGCAACAAGTACGACGAGCTGCAGAGTGTTCAACAGGAAGAGGACGCTCAGAGACGCACGAGACAAAGCAGCACCGGCGACTTGTATCAAGACGGAAAGGAAATAAAAAGCCGCGAAAATCGGAGGACGGAGTATGTAGATGCGCGAGAAAACGCGTCGGAGGAAGACGAGCAGAACGTAGAAGATGCGGGGTCCTCTCCATCTGTTTCTGCGTCATCTCCCAGCAGTCCAGGGCCTGATCGACGCCAACGGAAGAGTAGTCACGAGGCAGCAAGGAAGCGCAAAAGCCGAGAGCCACCACGGAAAAGTAGTAAGGAGCCAGCACACCCCCGGAGAAAAAGCCGGGAACCACCAGTACTGCTACCACCAGAAATTGCTCCTGCTGGAGAACAGCACTCGTCTTCCAGTTCTTCTGAGGAAGAGGAAAACGAGGATGAACAAAACTTCTCCCCCTCCCAGGACCAGGAGCTGCACCAAATTACGCAACAGGAGTTGCAGCTGGCGAAGCAGAATGAGGAATTGAAGAAGCAGTTAGCTCAAACACAGAAGGAGATGCAGGAAGATCTCGATCACCTGCAGAAAGCCCTCGCCGCGGAAGACAAAATCACGGAAAAAGAGCATCAAATGGAACTGGATGACGTGAAGGAATTGTCACAAAAAGCGTTGAAAACGGCGCAGCAGGCACAGAGGGAGTATGATAAAAGCATTGAAGTAGATGGTGCTGATCCAACATCGAAAATGAAGCAGGTTTTAAAACTCGGGAAAAACATTCTCATCGAGCACGCAGACGGCGCGGAAGTGACGCAGCTCGAAGACCAGTTTTACTTCCAGCAGCCAATCGGTTTTCAACATTTTCCGTTCGGTACGATGCAAGAACTAGTACCTGGTGTTGGTGTTTCGTCGAAAAACAAAATGCTCTACAAGAACAGAGGAAGGCCGAGAGCACGAACAAGACCACCTGGTGGGAACTATCCTAAGCAGCAGCAGCGAAACATGCAGCAAGTAGATCTTCCGCCGATGATAAATTTCTCCTCCGCGTCTCACTCCCCTACTAGTCAGCGGCAGTTTATTTTCGGCGCTCCTGATAGTCGGCCAATGTCTTCCTCTGCTTCACCGGCGTCTTACAGCACAAGGGGCAGAGGACGGGGTAGAAATGCAGCTGGACAGCAGCAGCAGCAGGTCCTGCCACACGAGCAACATCCGATCCGGCACCACGCGACGCACTGGCACCACGGCCTTCGGGAAGACAACCGGTTACCCCACGAGCAAGAATACGACGACGAGAAGCCAGCTTGGATACCGCCCGGCCCAGGCAAGAATCATGCTGTTTCAACATCTCCAAGGTCCTCGCCGGGTGCTGCTAGTAGCCCGAAGATGATGAAAACGCGGAAAGGAAAACCGCCAGTAAAATCACCTCGTGGTGGTCCTGCCTTTCAAGACTCCGGTGTTGTGACACCGCGGAACGTCGGAAATCTGATGTCGCCGTCCACCGGGTTTCTTCTCCCCGCGACGGTGGACATCTTCCACAACTTCGGTTCCCCGGGGAGATTCGTCTACAAGAACGGCAAGCCACATTTTTTGCAAACGAAAAAGCGGAGCTTCTCCGCTCCTGCGACTGGGAATGCGAAGAAGGTCGGCGAAGCGGGTCGCGGTCGTCCGAGGTCGCGGAGTGGTTCGCCGTCTCTACAACAACTTCCAGGACAAAACGAAGACCCACCGATGTTGAATCTGTCCGATTTCGAACAAGCGAAGGCTTTGCGGGGCCAACGGTTGCAAACGCAAGGCAGCTTCCTGCCCTTTACACCCGGGAGTCGAAGTCCGCAGAAGTTGGGAACATCAACAACAGGACCACCACTTTTGACTCCTGGAGAGGTTGCGACCCCGATGCAGCACTCGCGTTCACGACAGCCGGTCTACTCCGGCGGTCGTGGTGTGCCCACTTTGTTCGATTTTTCGAGAAACTGGCATGGCAAGTTGGCGCAGCTGCACGTCCCCGGGATCGATTTCCACGCGGTGGCCCAAAATGCTCGAGGAGTGGTTGGACGAGATAAAAATCGACAAACTACAGCAACCCCGAGGTCCAGGTCCGCGTCGGTACAACTACCCGGCGTCTTGTCCAGTGTCGACAACCTTCGGGCGAAGAAAAAGCACAGACAGGACGCGTTTCGTGAACAACAAACTGAGCATCTGAACGCCTTGCGGGAGGTGCGGCTGCAGGCAAGGTAAGAATTCATGAGTACCTCGTCTTGATGAAAAATGTGCGTCTTCACTGGGATTGATTCGTGTCCTCGTTCGATTTTTAACTTTGAATTTCGTACCGGCGTCGGCAACAAAAATTGATTCAAACATTTTTCGACTCAAGTGAATTTTTCCATTCGCACGCAACAGGCGTCAAATAAAAACTACAGATCCGGCCACCTCTCGCAGGAGGGCGCCCGGTTTCTCACGCAGAAGCTGATGGCCAAGCACGACAAGGAAGTGATTCTGCTGCGCCGGGAGCTAGACGTGTTAGACACGAAGATAATCGAGCAGATGCAACCGAAAAAGCAGGTAGCTTTGTCCACCATGCTAGCGCACGACGTGGATTTCTTACCGACCTCGGAGGAAAAATCTGCCCAGGTTCTGGCGGCGCTGCATCTCGGATTAGCGACCCAAGCGCAGGACTTTGATTGTGGTTTTGTGGACGTTCCGGAGAGTTTGGTGGTAGAGACAGCAGCTGCCGATATAATTGGTGCTGACGACGACAAAGACACTGGCGCAACAGGAACAGCCCAAATCACCAACCGGAGAAACAATAAATCCACACTAGACGAGAAGCCCGTGATCATCGATTTAAGGAAACAGAGGGAGGAGCAGGAGAAGCTCGCGAAGATAAAAGAGGTCGAAAGGTTGGAGCAAGAACGGCTAGACAATTTGGAAAAAGAGAAAAAAATGCTGGAAGAGGAACAGGAATCCATCCGGAAGCAAGAAATGGAAAACAAACGGTTGATGAACTTGATGCGCGACTTACCGGAGGAACATAAGGAACTCGTATTAGATTACTTGAATTCCAGGAAGAAACTGCAAAAGGCCCGAGACGGGGTCGCGCACATCGTGCAGAATAAAGAAGCAAACCGGTTGTTTCAGGTTTTGTCTATGGTGAAAAAAGAGCAACGGAAATTAACCGAGGAATTCGATCAAATCGCGCCGGTGGCGAATATGAACTGCAAATATGTCTGGGTCTGGAAGATTGCAACTTGTCATGCTAAATCTGAAGCATGCAAAAATCTGTGTTGCATGAGTGCCAAGAGCTGTCCACTTTTGACCAAGTTGGGCCGGAGTTTCTCATGCAGAATAGGCATGGCAGAGACCTCGCAGAGTGTGTCATGCTAAGTCCCGCATTCCAGACCTCATGGGTCATGGAAAATCTGCATGACAAGTCTACACCCTTCCAGACCCAGACACTTTTGCACTTGATAGCGAAGGAAGTGGTGAGACTGGCGTTAGCGCAGGACCGGTGGGAGGAGTTGCAGAATGACCCGGATACTGGTGAATTGATTGCAGATTTCGACAACCGGTTACAGCATAAAGCACAGGAGTTGGAGGAAGTGAAACAAATCTTAGACGAGCTTTACGAGCAGAACGAACTGGTCGAGAAGGAAACCTCCGTCGTGAAGCAGGAGCTCGCCGAGAAGGAAAAACAATTCGAGACGGAAACCGGAGCAGTGCAATTTGACCCGGTGACGCACCACTTGGAGATTCAGAAGTTGAAAGAGGCGCTAAAACCCTGGGCAAGTGAGATGCAGCGGTTGGAATCTGGCATTGCAGAAGCGAGCGGGGTCAAGGAAAGATTGGAGCTGGAGATGCTGTTGATAGTGAACCCAAACCCACCAACATCTCCGGGCGTGGCAGAAGATGATGGCGACGTAGGTGAACAAGAAGCCGACCCGATGCAAACCATCAATTACCAAATTGCCGAGGCGTTTCGAAACATGGTGGATGCGGGGAAACTCAGTCCTGAGGATTTGGAAAGCGCCCAGCGGAATGCGCAGTTTCTGTTGCAAGACAAGCAAGATCTGGAAAAGAGGATAGAAGTGGTTTCCGCGAAGAGGGAGGAACTAAGACAACAAATGCTGGAAATCGGTGTCACGGAGAAAACGTTTGCAAAGGGGATCGTAGCCTTGCAGTCCAGCGCAAACGCGATGCGGCGGGCCCGGGAGGCGTTGGTGCAAAATGGGCTGCGGGCGGAGGACTATTTGCCGAAGAAAGAAGAGGCGGTCGAGAGTGGGGCGCATCATCGTGATTCGGAAATGAAAGAGAAGGCACTGCGCGGTGAAACAGGCGTTGATGTCGATGCGGCGACAGGTGCGGGTGCGGAAGAGGCAGTCATCAAAGCAGGAGAACGTTCCTCAGGCGCAGCTGCAATCTCAAAAAGAGTTTCATCGAGAGCTGCCAGAAGGAGCATTTTCGTACCCAAGAACGCGGAACCGCTGCTGGTCCGTGGTACGTATCTCAAACCCGCGACCCGTGAGGACGCAAAACACAAAAATGCGGTCGCGGCACCCGGTACCGGTATTGCGGGCCGCGGTGATCCTGGCACAGCAGAACAAATGACAACTTTCTACATCGAGCGCGAACCGCTTTTCGAAATCACAGGTCTTAGCGGACTGCACGGTCTTCTACCAAACAGCGGACCGCCCTGGAAGTACAAGGTGTGGGAGGTGGCGAAGGCCCCAGCCCGTGGTGAAACAGCGAAGTTCAAACCAGGAATTACTGTAGCTGGAGCTGCAAGAACCTCACCGATTCGATCGCGATCTGTATCCCCCACAGCAGGTGCACCATCGTCCCCCGGTGCTGGCGGAGGAGCACGCGGGGGTACTAGATCCCCGCCAGGGAAAAATGTCATCGGCGCTAGCATTATGAAATGCAAAAGCATCGTACTAGTATAAATCGCATAACAAATTTCCTCAGCATGGGAAAGAAGATTTGTAATGCGGATTTTACCTGAGAAAGAAATTTGTAATGCATGAATGCGATTAGTACGAGTACGATAGTTTTGCACAGGATAAGCATTTTCTACCCACCAAGAAGGAACAAGCAACATGAGATATCCTGAGTAAAAACGTACCCACACCAGAGTTGTAATGCAAATCTGCATGCTGAAAATGTTTCTCATGCGGAGCTCCATGAGAAGCATTTTCTAGTCGTGTTTTGCAATTTGTCATGCTCCAATCAGCATGGTCTGCTAGATCTGTGATGCTGCTGAGCTAGCTCAAACAGCACTACACTACGAATCCAAATTTGTCATGCAAAACGGCCAAAACTTGTGGATTTGTCTAGCCGATTCCCCATCTTGACTCTGGTGTGGGTACGTTTTTACTCAGGACATGAGAAGTTTGTGAGAAAGGATGAGCAATACCAACACGAAGAATCCGAACATTGGAGGGGACAGTTGCGCAATTCTCAAAATTCGAGCAAGCTTTTTTCTTCCGCGAAAATGTTTTCCTCTTCCTCTCCGAAACCTTCCAGAGCGAATATCCTGTGCAAAAGTATCGTACTCGTAGTAATCGCAGTCATGCATTACAGATCTCCCTCTTAATCTAAATCCGCATTACGAAATCCATTTTTCATGCTGATGGAATTTGTCATGCGATTTATACTAGTACGATGCTTTTGCATTGCATAGCGAAAACTGATAGCCAAGTCGAAGTGGTGCGGGGTTCGAGTTTGCGGCGCGATGAACAAGAAGAACGGCAAGGAGATGAAGGAGCCCGGCGATCTGCAACGGCTGCTGCAGCTGCTGCGAAGAAGCAGGTGAGTATCACCAGCAGTGAAAGACAAAGAAGGCTGATTAAAACCTCTGCTAACGAGGACATCACCGTCGACATTCCGCCACCGGAGGGCTGGGAGAAGATGCGAATGACAGTGTCTCCGCCAAGGGCTTTGCAAGTGAGCAGTGACACCAGCGAACGGGTGGAAATTGCCGGAGCAGCAGCTGCGCCGAAAAGCTCGTCGCAGCCAGTCGCTACACCCAAAGACTTCGGTCTAGAAGAGTCTTACCTTTCAGAAGACGGTTTCGGTTCGAATCTGACGCCGGAGGAAAAGAAAGAGAAACGGTTACTCGCCTCCGCCAAGCGTCACCTGCAGCGAAAGAAAACGCAGGACCCCGAGCGGTTCGGCGAGGTAGATATTCGGGATGGCCCGAACGACAATTTTCCCGTGATCAAGCCCGCCCGGCCGCAGAGCGACAAGATCAAAGAGTTGCTTAGCAAGTTTGAAGCCAGCCCGGAAGGAGAGCAGTACGATATGAATGCCAGTCTTCGTGGCGACAGTCTTGGGAGCAGTCCTTCTGCAGTTCTAGCAGAGAAGCTACGCTCTTCTATGGGTGGTGGTGACAAAGACAAAGACAGCGCTGGCAGAGGGAAATCTCCTTCTTCGTTTCACAACTCAGTGCACAGGAAGTCCATTGAGGAGGTGATGGCGAAAACGGCGAAGCTGTCGCAGGACAGAGCGGCATCGCGGTCCTTATCACCCACACCGATTCTCGGACAGCATCACGCGTCTCAGGAAAAATGGCGAAGGTCAATCGACAGCGGCAAATGGAGGTCGCAGTCGTCGCAACAACAAAGTAGTTTTGGAGCACCAGGCTCTTTTGGGCAGTACAACTATCCTCGTAGTGTTGCGAGCGGTACAGGCTCAGAGGCGTACAAAAATAGTAGTCTCGATTTCCGCGGCAGCGGATCAGTACAAAGATCAAACAAAAGCAGCGGCAATTTCGAGGGCAGTAGGGCGGCGGATTCCACAAGCAGTCTCGCAAAGCTTCCTGTCACGGATGCGGGGCACTACGTCAAGGAAGAGGCGGATAATTCAGCTGACGGCGTGCCGAAGTGGGTGCAAAAAGAGCGTGACGAGCACAGCGTCTTGCAGCGGAATCACGAGTCCATCGAGCGCTTGACGAGACAGAGCAGCAGAGAGCCCCGGGACAGTAGTACTACTACGCCAGGGCTGCAAGGACAGAAACAGTCTCCAGCAGCGGAGGGTCCCGCTGTAGTTGCACAACCTTTGCCACCGGGGCCGGGGCGGTCGACCCCGCCACCCGTAAGCGGTCTCTCGGATCCGGAGAAGGAACAGTCTCAGTCGTTTGAACAAACAGGGTCGATCTCGATAGGTGGTGGTCCGCGTGCAGAAGGGTCAGCGAAGGCGTCGTCAGCTTCTTCCCCAGTCGTGCCCGAACAAAGTGGACACGACGATGTTCTTGATGAGGGAGAGAGCAGCGCGGTGTACCTAGAGCCGACGGATTCCGATGTGCACCAGGAAGTTGAAACCGGTTCTGCAAAAACATCAGCTGGTGCTGCACCAGCAGGTGCTAGCACTGGCATTGCAAAATCCGCCCCAGAAGATGCGGCGCCAGCAGCACGGTCAGCCGATCTTGCTAAAACGGAAAGGGCAAAATCTCCGGAGGACGGCCACTACACATTAGATCAGACGGCGTCTTCATCCTCCTCTTCGTCCGGCAGCGGGTCTAGCAGTAGTTCTTCGGGGAGCGATTCCGCGTCCAAATCTTCGTCGAATTTGAATAACAGGAAAGCTGGAGATCATGAGAACAAACTGTACTATCCGAGCCCGGAGCACAGCTCCTCGGAGCCCACGGTGAGTAAAGTTTCGAGCCGTGTTGATGACACAGCACTTGGTGCACATGGAGTCGACGTGAGGGCGGGAGAAAAAAATCCTGAAGCAGCCGCAATCGCCAGTTGTGAAGAAAGAAACGCCGCGCAGATAAAGCAGTCGAGGGACAAGAACAATTTTTCGTTTTTCCCTGAAAACCCTCCGGAGGGAGGAGCAACTGATTCCCGACAGCAACGCAGTCCTGGTAAAAATGTTGCTGGTGAAAATGTTAGTAACCAGTCCTCTCGGTCACAGTCGTGGTTGAAGCGAGTCTTGAAGGGACCACCTGGAGGTACTAGTGTTAAAAGCCCCCGCGGCGGCCAGCTCCAGCACGCACAGCAGGAGGGGGAGGCGATGGAGGTGGTTCCGCGACACCCGAATCCGATCCTGCAGCACCAGTACCACATTCCGCCGTACGCGATGCTCTTTCACGGCAAGATGCAAATGGCACGGCGTCAGGCGAAAAGGGAACAAGTCAAGTCACCCCTTTTGGTGGACACCACGAAGAATCTGGATGAAATGCATGAAAAAGCGACTGGAATGAAAATTCAAGAAACTTCTACCAGAGACGAGGACCAATCTCCCGGTTGGCGACAGCGGTTGGCAAATAAGTTCGATGGTAGGAAGCCGACTGAAGCAGACGCTGCTCGTCGCGCAGATCCAAATCACAAATACAGCATGACTGTTGCTAATCGGGAATTTGTTTTCGGAAAGGACGGGCACGGATTTAAGCCGAAGTCCCAAGACTCCGAGGGAGGTTCGGCAGGAGAAAGAAGAACACGGATCCCGCGGTCGCGCGTAGACCCGGAGGGGTTGAAGTCGCAGATAACCGACGCAAGCAACAAAGCCAGCCGCTTGGAGGAAGAAGCAGAGGCAGACCCGATCGAGATCGAGCGCAGCGAGGAAGAAGCGGAAGGAGAAGACGAGGGTCAGAATGTGAAGTGGCAAAAAGACCGCAAGTCCGGGAAGTGGATACCCGCACTATCAAATGTAAAAATGTCTGGGTCTGGAAGATTGCAACTTGTCGCGCTGTTTTTGGATTCCACAAAAATTAGTATTGCATGACCAGCAAGTAGAGGGGTGCTCTGTGTGCTACACGGACAGGGCATTTCTCATGCGAAAGGTGCATTAGGAAGCCCTCTAAAAATATGCGATGCTAGGTCATGCATTAGAGGCATCATGGGTCATGAGAAATATGCATGACAAATCTTGCATTCTTCCAGACCCAGACATTTTTGCATTTGATGCGCATTACCAGGTGACATCTTCCCGCAGGAAGACCTGGATTCCAACACGTTCGCAGACGGCTCGCAGCGCGAATTTCGAGGCTTCTCGCTGGGTTCCACCTCGCGGAACTCGAAGGAGGGAGTTGTTGTCACGTTGGCCAAGTCCGGCCCCGTGGGAAGTGTACATTTAGTGACGTCGGATACTAGTTTAGACCCAAGGAGGGACAGCCAGGGCGAAGTTGTAGCCGAAGGGACGACCGGAAAAAATGCTTCTTCGTCTCTCCGCGGTAGTGCGGCGGAACAAGCTGGACTTTTGCAGGACGTGATGCCTCAGAAAAACACCGCGATACGGTTCACGAACCAGTACAGCGAAAACGGTGACGATGGAATTGTAGACGAAGAAGACGAGGAAAACAATGAAAATTCCGCCCAAACTGCAATCGAGAATCAACTTGTTCCGGACACAAGCGCATTTGAAGATGAGAATCAAGACGACGATACCCCCGCAAACGCCCCGCGAGGGAGAACCAGCGCACTAGGAGACGAAGTAGTAAAACGCAGTTCCCGCTGGAAGGAAGCGAGCACAAAAAGACCCACAATTCCGGACCCCGCGGCGGATGAGCTTCGTCGTGGCAGTGCCGCGGATAAAGATCGCCCTCCTGGTGCGCCAACGGGCGGTGACCGATTGAGCAACAGCAGGAAGTCTTCCGTTTCTGAGACGCGCAACTCAATGCGCCGGGAAGAGATCAAGCAGGGCATCCAGAACGTGCTCCGCGCCAGCTCGAAGGGGGGCGACGCGAAAGCGTTGTTTCGGGATTTGCGATCCAGCTACATCTACAAGGGCGGTAACGATGTCGAGGAAAAGGTGATGAATTCGGAATACGAGTTTCAGCCAGAAGACGAAGCGAGCCAACAGAGCGGAGGTGCATCAAGTAACGGTCTACTTGAGAACCGTACAACTATGCAACCCGCCAGTGGAAAAAGCAAAGTGAAGTCGAAAGGTCTGTCTCCTGAATCTTCTTCCGCGCAGGAGTTCGCTTCTCACCCGCCGGTCGTGATCCGTGCGACCCGAGCGTCTTCTCTTCGCGACAACTTCCTCTCCTCCGAACTCGAAACCAGACCGGACAGCGTGAAAACTTCCCTTCACGAAGAACATTTCCACTGGTTCGTGGGGAATCAGGAACGGAAAAAACAAAAGTCGCCCTACGCGTATCATTATGCATTGCAAAAGTATCGTACTAGTGGTAGTATGAATTGCGTCACAAATTCTACATCTACTCTCAAGTACAAAAGTGCATTACAATTTGTCATGCTACTTCGGGTAGAAAGTTGGGCTTGGGTTTGTAATGTATGACTGCAATCATTACGTACAAGTATGGTATTTTTGCAGTGCATCTCCACCCCCAGACGAAGAAGATGCACCAGTACGACGAGTTTTACCGGCATTATTCACAGAAAAAAACCCATCCACATCCAATTTGTCATGCAAAACCCGTATCAAATCATGTGTTTGTCATGCAAAAAACGGATGTGGATGAGTTTTTTTCTGTGCATACTCATAGTGGCGGTCACATCCTCCACCAGGAAGCGGGGTATTATTACCACAAGAACGTGGGCGATTCTGGGGTGCTTTTTTCCCCTCGGCGCGGGAGGTCGCCACCGCTATCAAATGTAGAAATGTCTGGGTCTGGAAACTTGTGATGCTGGGTGGCGTCTCATGATGAGGCCACAAATGCTGGCTCAACATGACAAGTTTCTGAGCTTCTAGGTGTTGCCTATTCTGCATGGCAAACTGCGTTTCTGCATCACAGAAAAATGGAGTTCTTGGGTAACGTGCATGACAGGTTTGAGAGTCATGCCAGACAAGCATGACAAACATGCATTCTTCCACCAGACCCAGACATTTTTGCATTTGATAACCGCCGAAAAGCGACAACTCGGTTCTGAGTAAGGACAACTGGTCTCGGGCGCACGAAACCTTCTACGACGGGGGAAAGGAGCATCAGAACCAACCCTGGAACAAAAGCACGAACGTGTACGGGTCGCTGCACAAGTTTTCCCGGGGGAAAAACAGTCCAAAGACTTTCGCACCGGACTACGTTGTGGCGAAAGTGGAAAAGAATCTGGAAGAGGAACGGGAGACGGCTATGTTGAGGGAGCAAATGAAGAGCATGATGCTGAAATCTACTTCGGGTAAGGATGATATAAACGAAGCCGGCTTTCTCGGTAGGGATTCTGCTGCGAAAAGTACAACAGAAGGTGCACTGGGGAGTGTCGGAAATGATGTTCAACATAATGCTGACGGCAATGTTGAATTTGAAAAACAGAGGACGGCAAAAGGAACAAAAGGGAACGCAGCCACAACGAAAGCCGTCAACATCAAAGCTCCTTCAAACAAGACTCCGATCATATCCCCTTTGAACGACAAAAACTTTACCTTCATCCCGCCGCAACGAACTGAAAAAGACAACCCAGTGCTGGAAAACCCGCCGAGGCTAACGAAACGGAACGTGAAAACGGGTATTGGCTTCACCGGCGGTATATGGATCGCAAAAATGTCTGGGTCTGGAAGGATGCGAACGCGTGATGCGCATTTCGCAACACGGACAGATCTCTCATGCATAGGCAGCAAAAGGTGCCCACTTCCTGTCACCAGAATGGGGGATTTGTCATGCGGATTAAGCAATGCAGAAGCTTCTCGAAATCTGTGATGCTAGGGCTTCCATGACAGACATTTGGTGTCATGCAAAAACAGCATGACAAAAATCTGCATTCTTCCAGACCCAGACATTTTTACATTTGATACGGTATCGATATTCACCATTCGCCCGCTTCCAGCAAACGAACCGCGTCACCCCCGGACAAGGAAAAAGTCGTCAGCGCGTCGCCGCCGCACACGTTTTCCGGGCTTCCGGTGCTGAGGGCAAAGAAGAAAAAGCCGCAGCTGCAGGCACGAAGCAGTATGAAATTTCAGGACTTTGACCACAATTTGCGGAAGCAGGTGAGTACCCCTTTGACCGATGAGAAGTTAAGACGGATTGCTGCCTCTTTACCGACGACTCCAATCAACAAACCGAAACTGAAACGCGGCAAGAGCCCTGCTCGCCCTGTCGCCGTGCAGACCGACTACTCCATGTCGCCGCGGTCCGTGATGATGCGCACGCAGTGGGAGAATTTGGGCGGCATGGACCTGCCCCCGGAGAAAGTGCTCCCGTTTGATAGAACCGCGTCCATGTTTATCGGCGCAAGGATGATGGAAGCGATGAAACATTACAACGCTGGTGGAGAAGATGGCTCAAGTAGACCGACAGAAATCTACACGTCCCAGAGGTTTCTGAAAGGCGCGGCGGGGCCGTCGCCAACGCACATCGCACCGGCGGCCTTCGGGAGGATGAGTCAGAAGCCGCTGGAGGGGAGGAAGATTATTGAGAGGAGCGAAAATGACGAAGTAGAGAAGGTGCAGGAGTTGGCGAGGATTACGATGCTGGAAAAGGCTCTGCTAGAGAAGGGGGAGAAGGATAGAGAAGCCGCAAGACTGACCAGCCCATTGTCGTCGGGGCTGCAGCAGCAGCCGACCTCGTTCGCCGACCAAGTCCGCAAGGATAAAAACGCTGGAGGAGAGCTGCAGGAAAACGAGAAGGCAAAAAAGCCGCCGAAAATCAAGACGGTCTTAGCCCCTTCACATGGCAGAACCTCTGGGGTTAGCGCGCTGGACGATTTCCTCTCCGACACGAGCGAACGGAGTTTCGGGAAGAAAAGGACCCCCAGGAAGAAACACGTGAAAGCGCCGGCGCACGGCCGGCCGACCGGCGTAGACCCCTTTGCGGTATTGGCGGGGGTACCCTCGTCCGGTGGGGGTGGGGAGGGGGAGGCGGCAGAGCATGAGGCCAACCCGTCTCCTGGGCGGCAAGGTATACTTGCTTTCTCCTGTAGTGTATTCACAAAAATGCTGTTTCAAAATAAATCTCGTATCAAAATAAATACAGTGATCCAAATTTGTAATAGCTCTTTTGTGAACCGGACGCGCCCACCGCACTGCCCGCAGTTTTGTTTATGCTCCGCGCTGAACAATCTCGGGGTCCATCACATTAGAGGCCGGGCGGGCCATTGTGGCCGCGGCTTGGGCTTGCTCCGTCATGCCTCAACCTGCCTTCAAGGCGGGCCAAGCATGTCGTCTCCACGCCTGGGGCATGCAGTCAGTGGTCGACGTACGTTGCTAGTCGCAACTGCGTCGTGGGACGCCGGAACTGCAAGTAGCAGTACGGCGCCCCTGGCGGCCTCGTCCGGTTCCCAAACCGGGCGTGGGAAAAACGCCAAAGTGGGGGTGCCTTAGTATCCCTGGAGCGGGCGGCCCGTAAACGGGACCCGACCCGGGTAGATCCTCGTGCAGGCCCCGACCTGCCGAGAAGAATCCCCGGAAGTGCCCGACTGGCACAGGACGTGTGGAAGTCCAACGTAGGCGTCTGACAAACGCCGGCAAAGGCTGACGGGGTCCCCCCTCCCCTCACCTGCGCCACTCAGGGTGAGCACAGCTCCCCGAAACCCCATTCCAGTGAGCCCCCACCCGCTCACACCGAGGCGTCTCTCCCTGTTGGAAGGGGAGGGGGCCTCGCTGTCACTAGAGTCACGCGCTTGGGTTAATCTCAAGATTGCTTCGCGCAACCAGGCGCGTGACTCAAAATTCCACGTGTAAAAGCGCCCCGGGCGCCGTGCGCCGCACGAAAAAAAGCGGCAAGGTAACGTGGGGCACCTCGCCCCACGGTGTGTGCCGCTCGTAAGAGCGGCTGTGTCTCTCCTCCGCGTAGGAGAGAAGCGTGGCGCCGACAGGCACCACGCAAGACGCGCGCGCGCACCTCGAGGCCACGATCACGCGTGCGTCTCGAAACGCGCGCGTGCGCCTCGAGGCCACGAGGCGCACGAGCACACGCAGTGCGAGGTCACGCGCGCGCGTGCACCTCGAAACCCTGGCCGCGAGGCGGCAGGGGAACGGACTACGAGATGCAGCCGCACCGTAGTAGCCGCGTGTTCGTTTATGGTTGAAAATCGATCGACAGGACGTTGTGCATCAAGATTCGCTGCCTAAATGTCGGTCGTCGCAAGAAGGCTGTCGGTCGAGAGGTGACTGAGAATGGACTTTCGTACTTCAGAGACCGTTGCGACACGTACGCGAGCCGTAGAGCCGCAAGGACCTCGACGTCAAAGGATATGCGAAAATCGTACAACAGAAGGACGTTCAAAAAATCGTGGGCAGTACAACCCACGCCGATCCCTAGCAGTAAAGTCGTCCAGTAGATACTGATCGATCGTCGAACGACCATAGACACAAACCGCAGGCAAATAAAATCACATACAGGGCAGGAGCTTAAAGCACATTGCAAACCCACATAGTAGCTAGCACTAGGCACTCT
>CAJINV010000004.1:9371060-9450714 GCA_905178155.1 Amoebophrya sp. A120
CTCGGCGATCCTCCTGCCGCTAAGCTCTTAGTTCCGCCATCGATCAAGGTGGGCGCGAGTAAACCAAAACACTAACACGCTAAACACACAGACATCAACGAAACGCAGTCGATCCGTTAGTCGATCCATTTAGCAGAAGCTAGATCCTAATGTGTCCAAACCAAAAGTAACAACGTCTGATCTAAAAATGATCTCAGGTACCGACCGACCGGGAGACGTGGAGGTTGTTGAAGGGGAAGACGGAACAAGGGAGAGCCGACGAGTACAGGAGAAATTGTCACCGACGGCGGGAGCAGCTGCTGCCGCAACCTCATCTAGCAGCACCAAAGTCGATTTACTGCACCACAAACCCTCCCTATCCCGCGGTTTGAGCGACGCCGCTTCTTCCTCAAAATTGTCCGCCCACAGCAAGGACTCAACCGTGCATCACCACTCACGGGGTTCAATCGTGCCGCGCAACCGCCCGGTCGGCACGACGGGGGTGAAACGGGTCGGCACTCGAGACCTTCACGGTGAGGGGGAGGATGCTCCTGGTACCAGTGAGGAGAGCGTCGAAGAATCCGCGTCGTCAAGTGCCAGAAGCGGGTCCGCGGTGGAAGTGCAAAACGAAATTTCGTCCTCTTCGAAAGGAAGCAGAAGCGGAAGTGCTGGTAAGACGACCTCGTCCGAAGAAGAAAGTAGGTCCAGGGGTTCGCAAAGTTTGCAAGACCAACGGGCCAACACGCAGGAGCACTTGGAGCTGCAGGAAGAGCTGCTGGGCCTGTCGACAACACACTCCACGATCCAGCTGCCGCCTGCGGATTTGTGAGCGTGAGTGGGGCCGTATAGTCGTGGAAGAACAAGAAGTTGTAGGAGAGATGCAATTCCTAATCGCAAGTGTTTCTGTTTTCCAGGTCATCAATAGTAAACGAGAACACAACGAGGTTTTAACTCGCTCAAATTTTTTTTGATTTCAATTTGTGAATAGAGAATCGTGGTGGAGTAATTATTTGTTTGCTCACTCATACTCAGAGTCAGAACTTTAAGACTAGTCGCAATCTTTTTGACGCTCGTTGTTATCGAGTCCCAGTGGCGCCTTCGTTTATTTGCCGATGTCCAAGAAGTGTCGAAAATAGCAAGAGCATAAATCGGACACCCATCAAATACAAGATCCGTTATCGCGTTATGCCGATGTGAAAAATTGATGAAGTTGATGAATGTTTACAGAGAATCAAAATAAATTCCGCTCCCCTTACCTTTGTACAAACGCAACTTGATGATCTTTGAATTAATATCGCCAGCACCTCACCCCCGCCGACCAGGATCAGGGCACACGTCAGGTTACTTTTGCGCCAATGCTTGCTTGTTATGTATGGTGGAGAAACAGTAGATGGGTTCTATTTAGTGTTGCAATAGGAAATTTTATTCAGTCACAACGGTGCTCCTGTTGCCTATGTGCCTACCCGTAGTTGAAGTGACATATCACAGTTTCGTTCTTTCGAATTCCTGATCGTCAAGTCGTTTTCACTATCGTCTGTCGTGGTCCCGTGTCGTGTCGTTCCGGTGTATATACATACTATTACGCATTTTGTTTTTGTGCCGCAGACTTTCTTCTAGCAGCTCAGCATGTGATTGCGTCCAGATATGAACACCGTGCTCGTCCTGGTCTTACTCAAATCCAAATCGCTCCGTCCCGCGCATACTCGCTGCCGTATCCGTATGGGTCCGTTGCTTTACGACTGTTGATATTGTATTTCTATTTCGATTGAGAAATCCAAATCCCGATTGTATCTTCGCTAATGCCCAGTAAGCACCAGGACCAGCAGTTCACATACCGAAGCACGCGGGCCTCCCTAGAGGTAGTTCACGTCTCTCCTCTAAGAAAGTGAAAGCAAGTCCTTCATTCCACTTTTTCAGAGAAAAAAAACATTCGAAGTAGTGCCCCACTCTTGTATAGGCAAAATGTCGATCTTCCAAAAAACTATGTCCATGTCGATCTTCCACATGCAGCGCTGGTCACCACGGGTGGTGTGGGTTTCCTTGCTCCTTCTAGCGTTTGCGGCCATCGTCATCATCACAACCACGCTGCACCATTCGCATGTTTTCCTGGGCTTGCACAACTTCGACGTCCCAGTACTGGCGGGCTCGTGGTCTTCATCATCAGAAACAAGCTGGGCGTCATCAAAAACTTCTCAAGGGGTAATACACAAGCACTTTCGCGGGAACACCAATGACAACTACATTGGGAGGGTGAATAGAAACGTTGATGAACCACGTAAAAACGCCTTAGCAAAAGAACGTAAACGCGACGAGCGGGTGCCTTCCGCGGTCGTTCGTGGACAACAACCTACAACTCCGAGCAAAGGGCCCCAGATGACCATGCAGCCCCGACCGTGGTCCCCGCTCCCCGCGCTCTGGGACACGCAAACCCCGATCGGCCACGACAGGAACGACCGATGCGACTGGAGGCAAATCCGGACCCACCTCCCGGCACCGCACACGAACACGTGGCTCTGTCTCCGACCGTACAGTGATTTGGTCACCAACGCGGTGCGGCGAAACGGGGAGTGGGGTGATTGTCACCGGTTGCCGCTTTTGCACGACGCGGCGAAAAGGAGTTTTTTCCCACCCAAGCAAAAACAGTCCTCAGTGGCAGTAAATGGTGCGGCTGTACGGGCACCAGTGCCACCATTGCAAGCGGGTGCAGGAGCTCCAGAACAGCAGCAGCACCTGCTTCCCTACATGGAGATCGGCGTGAACATCGGTTCGTGCTACGTTCCGATGACCCAGAAGACGGACATCGAATTCGCGCTCGGCTTCGAACCGTCGCCGAAAAACCTTTTTTACACCAGCAGCTCCCTCGTGCGGGTTTTTCAGGACGCAGACAAGGACAACAAAAGGTTTCAGCTGCAACAGATGAGCGGCAACTTGAACAAACTACCCCTGGGTAGTAGACAACAGCTGCAACTGAAAACCAACAGCACGACTCTCCGCGAGCGCATTCGCCTCGCGCCGGTCGCGCTCGGCGAGACGAACACGGACCTCACGCTTTTTTCGGAGCCGGGAAACGCGGGGAATTCGGTGCTCGGGAAGCCGGTGCACGCGAATTTAGTGGAGGGGAAAGTGCCGGTGGTGCGCCTGGACGATTATTTCCGGGCGGGCGGGGACGTTGCTGCTTTGGTGCCTTCGATTTCTGCGTCGAAAAGTGGTGAGACAAAAGTTCCACCGGCGTCTTTGCTTCCGCGTCATCAACAGGACCTCCTTGATGTGTACAACGGCAAGAAGAAGTTTGGCGTTTTGAAAATGGACGCGCAGGGGTTCGAGACCAAGATTTTCCGCGGGGCGAAACACCTGCTAAAAATCCAAGCCTTCAAATTCATCCATTTCGAGCTGGCAACGGAGTGGCTGCGGGGGCAGGGTACCTCGGCCGAGGAGTTTTTGAAATTGCTGGAAGATGCCGGGTACCAGATCTGCGGCTACCGAAAAGTGGCAAATTTGGTTGAGCGGCTGCGGGGCAGAAACGTTGTTGAAACGCATCTGGCGTACGCCGGGAGGGACGATGCCGGCGGATGCAGAATTGGGGCGTGAGTCACGTTCTTTCTTGTTGAAATCTCATCTTCTATTGTCTTTTTGAAGAATGAAGATGTAGTCCGTTGCTATTTCTTCGTAGAACTACCATGATTAGTTTCTGTCGTGATAAATATCCATGGTACCATCTTCACACTACACAGAAAAGTACTTACATACATTCACGTAAAGGTTTACGTTGCTTTAGGTTTACAATTTCATTTTTCATCATAACATAAGTAAGCTGAGTGGTTTTTCTTTGCTATAGCAATGTCACACAGGGCTTCACCTCTCCCAGCCAGTCATGCGTGATCGAGGACGAGGACTATAAAGTGGTACTTGAAAACGAAAATTACCGCAAAGTTTGTCACTCTTATTTCCTGCCATCTCCTCTGCCAGTAACAGTATCTGCTTACCACAACAGCGGCGTCGAACGCACAAATAGATAAATTTGAATCGCTGAGGACAAAGTGAAATATCGTTGTTCGCAAGCACTAGCACTACGTGCTTCTCACATGGCCTTTCTTTGGTAACAACAAGCAATAGAGTGACATAGACATCATCCGTACCGAGACACAACGACCTGGCTTCCTTCAACAACTTCAATTACCTCAAAAGTAATCGGTTGATGTGTCCTCACTGCAGGTCCTCATTCCATAACGGCGCATCGGCGGCCTCGATGATAATTTTTACATATTTATGATCAAAGTTATTTGGTTTTCGATTTCCTAAAACAAAGTTAGGTTTTGACTTTTGGATTTTCCATTTTCCATTACCACTCGTTTCATCTTCATCACGCTCCATTTTTCCGCAAAAAGCAAATAATGCCGGCTCGTCTTTAAGCAACCCCAGCGAAGTACATCAAGAGCTCAACATGAGCCTCGCGGCCGGCGGATCATCCGCATCTTCCACCGCGGTTGCCGCGGTGCCAGCCGCAGCCGGAGGTGCGGCGCTCTTGTATAACAGCAGCAGCGGCCCAGGAACTACTACATCAAGTTCTTCACCACCATCAAATAGTACATCGCCTGGCACCAGCGGAGGTGGTGGTAGCAGACCGTCTTCATCGCCGCCGTCAACATCATCTTCCAGCAGCAATAGCAGCTCTAGCAGTAATACTCTTAAAAGCAACTTCACCGCCACAACGGCCTGGAACTTTCTTCCCGGCGCGGCGCACGCCGTCTATGGCGTTCTCAAATGTTACATTCTCAACTGTTACATGATTTGCCATGCAAAATTCGAACCAGAATCGACGCGATCAAGCTGCTTCGCATGGCAAATTCTCGAAGTGCCAAATAGGCTAAGAATCTGTGCCAAATCTGTCATGCAAAAGGCGCAATCTTTCCCCTTTTAGTTTTCCCATGCTTGCATCACAAACTCATGTAACAGTTGAGAATGTAACAGTTGAGAACGCCATACCGTCACGTCCATCCTTGTCGGATACCCGTTTGACACGGTATATGGGAGTGTCAGGATTGAAATCGTCAAAGTTGAGATAGTTTGTGATGCATAAAATGCAGCCCACAAAGTGCCTGTCTTGCAGAATAGGCAAGTGAGGCAGATTGTAAGCCTGTTGAGGGGTAGAAACTGAACAGCTAAAGTAGCATGACAAAAGGCGTCCTCTTTACCCAAACAGCATGACAAACTGGATTTCGGTTCTCCCTAAATTTGTGATGCGCCACTTGGAAACTGGGTTACGACTTTCATCCATTTTATGCATTGCAGATTATTTCAACTTTGACGATTTCAATCCTGACACACCCATACGGTAAAAACCCGGCTGCAGACCGGGATGTACCACTTGTCGGCTGGCAGCTACAGCCCGGCCAGTTACAGAAGGTATGAAATGCCAGACATGCATCACAAATCGGGTTTTCTTCTAGGTGATTCACCATGACAAATTCCAATTCTCAACTTTAGCAGAGTTAGTTGTGTAACTGCAATTTATACCAGCAGTGCGATGCTTTTCCTTTTTCAATGCATATACCACATCACCTTACAAAACAGTTTCTTCCGTGCCATTGGGCAGAGTTTTCAGCAAGAAGGCCTCTTCTTCCTCTACCGCGGGTGCGGGGTGCCCATGAGCTCTTTGTTACTGAAACGGCCCTTAGAGTTCTTCGTCTACGAGCGATTGAACGAAACGCAAAACCCCGGGCACTACTTCCAAAACGGCGCCTACGCGGCCACCGCGGGGTGCTTGATCGGCTGCCCGTTTAACATTGTGAAGATTCGTGTGCAGAACGCGGCGAAAAAAACTGTATTCTTGTCGACGTTTTTCATTTTCCCTTGGCGTAATGGAGGCGAATATGCTATACCACAACTCAATCTCTATTTCGATTGTCTTGTACCAAAAGCGTCACTTCTGCAAACGCAATGTATACAAATTCCATCTTCAGGTGCGCGACGCCGTCCGTGAAGTGTACCGCGAGGCCCCGTACGGCACCGGCTTCTTCCGCGGTTTACCGCTCCAGCTTGGCTTCAGCGTTCCATCGGCAAGCATCTACTTGGGTTTGTACGGAAAATTTCGCGAGGCTTTGTTAGTGGAAAACGACGGGCTGGTTTTGTCGAAGGGGACCGCGGGCGGGATCGCCGGAATAGCGTCCTCCGTGATTATGTGGAGCATACTCATGCCGGTGGACACGCTCAGGACAAAAGTGCAAGCGGGCGGACTACCGATAGTCGCAGCGGCTGCAAGTAGGGGAACAGCCAGTGGAGGGACCAGTGCTAGTACTGCAAGCAGCGCTGGCTCCGGCTCCGCAGCGACAACTGCATCAACAGGAGGTGGAGCGACCTCGGCGACCAGGCCTGCAATAGGCATCCTCCAAGCGGCAAAATCCATCTACGAGCAGCGTGGGGCCCGCGGATTTTGGTCTGGGCTGTTGCCAATGTACTTGCGAGCATTCGCGATTACTGCTCCTGCGATGTTTGCGTATGAGACCGCAAGAGATTGGGTCAATACAGCAGGAGGTGGAAGAACATGAAAGCATTCGATGAGTGGGAGAAGTTGCGCCTATCTTATTTATCTCTATGTCATTGTCATTGAGAATTTCTTTGAATACTAAGTGAGCGACATTAAAGATTCGGCATTGCCGTTTGTGTGATTTCTGACGTAACTACGTGGCCAAGGCCTACCTTTGTTCTGTAATCACTGATTGCGTGTTCTTCATCCTTCGCTGATGCAGTTGGGCTGCCAACGGTACAAGCCGAAGCCGAGTCGTTCGAGTTCTTCCGATTCCCGACCAGAGCGCAGCTGCGACATTACGCAGCAGCAAGGGCGCAAAGGGGTGCACCCCGCGCACGGTGTTCCCGGACCGGGCGGCATTGTGGAGAAGGCCCGCGGGGGGCAGCAGCGCCAGCTCGTCCGCCTCCTCCGCCGCCGCGATGTGCGGCGCCGTCTGCGCGATGTGCAAAACCATGCACAACGCGGACAAGAAGGCGAGGCCGCCAGTGTCTGGCGACCGATGCGCGGCCGCCTTTTCGGCGCGCCTGGCTCGAGCCAGGGCGGGCCTGGCATGATGAACAGGCGCCCCAGGAGCAGGGGGAAAGCCCGCAGGACCGGGCCCGATGTCGGGCATGTCCTTCAGTGTGCTTCGCTGTTTTCCCGGATTCAAATAACAACCCCGCTCGCAAATGGCCGGAGGTTTTTGTGGGATCTCTCTCGCGCCGATGTGCTCGCCGACAGACAGGTTTCGGAAGCCGGGCCACTACCCTGCGTACTGAGCGAGCCGCGGCGCGAAGGCGTCAACTACTAAGCCGGCGCGCGGGGGGGGCTTGTCGGCCCCCTTATGCGCCCCGAAACGCGACGCCGCAGTGGGCTGCCCGCTCTCATGTGAGGCACCGGCGTGGCCGATGGGGCTAGCAAGGCGCGCGCGCCTCGCCACGGGGCGGCTTTTTCGCGCATGGGCACCCATAGGGATGGATGCCCCGGGAGCCGTAGCCCGCGCCGGTTCGTTGTGGCGCGACCTACGTAGTGGCCCGGGCGCGATTCTGAGGCCGCCGCGGACGAAAACCCACCAAACGGCTTGGCAACAAGCTCCAGGCCGGGCCCGCCGCCTCTTAGTTACCCTGCTAGCTAGCGTTCGTAGCTGCGTTTGATTGTGCGCGTGCTTCGATCGTTGCCCGCGCGCGAGCGTGCGCCGCCTTTCGGCTTGTGAGCCCTTTTGTCGCTGTGGTTCGTGGCAGGCTCGCCCCCGCCGCTGCTCTGCCCGCCTGGCTGCCGGCCTTTCTGTGTGGCCGGCCGGCAGCGGGCCAAGCGGGCCCGCCTGGGCCGTGGTCTGTCGCGTGGGGCGGCGCCTCGGCCGGCCGTGCCAGCTAGCTCGTTGCGCCTCAGCTGGCGCATGGACATTTCCATCAGCGTGGAGGCCTCGTGGCGCCGGCGCCCTTTCATCTCTCTGGCTGCGCCCGCCGGCCGCACGCGCTCAGTCTCTCTGTTCCTACATGGTGCACCGCTGCAGACATAGTCCTGGTTCTGGGGCCGAAGCTCTTTTCAGAAGCAAAAACGAAGACGAATCCAACGGGGCCACGCACCTACCACGGCGTCGCGTGTTGCTTGGCGCTTCTGGCTATGTTTCGGAAGTATGGCTTGAAACCCAATTCAACGCAGGGCCATTAGCATTGTTCTTTGTCTCTTTTACGTCTGGTTGTGTCATGTGGTTTCCAGGATCCAGGCCGAGCTTTGATGTCCGACGCTTTTTTGCTGAAAGAATATCTGTCAATGTGAAAGAATGCCCGTTATGCGAATGACTCGGCAGCATTGCCTGCGTGCAAACAGGATCAAGTATGTAAGTTCGAGCTCAAACAAGCAGCTCACCTTACGCACAATGACCGCGGTCTTGTCTTCTGACCTATGCCTATCGCAGTCCCCTTGTTATATTTTTTTGTCGCCCAATGCACCACTTGCTTCGCTGGGCACGGGCTGCAGGGTCTTTGCATCAGTGCTCTTACATTCATGGACCGAATGTTCACACACCAGAGACAGAACGTAGAGGTCTTTCGTTGAAATATGAATATTTGTTTCTTTTTATTTCTGCCAAATAATCAAGAAAGTAACATCAATTGCATGATATGAAGCCTCTTCATGTAAGTAGTTTTTTCACAAGATTTGACCTAGAGCTAGACTCCTGTATGGGATTAAAAAAGTACAGCCTTTATGATTTTCGAAACGGCTCTCAGAGTTCCAAATCGGAACCTGTTCTTACCAACATGTTCTTATTCGCGGCTCCGAGCCATACACACGTACCCACTCTTATTCTACGCCTAAAGTTACGCTAGTAAGTAGATCATGATGAACAACAACGCAAATTTCCATCCAGACGGCCGCGTCCAGCAGACGATCCACTTGCTGGATGAGATTCTGCAGAAGCTGCAAACGACCGGCAACGCCGCCTCCAAATGCCGCGAGGAGGGGTGGAAGCTGCTCGAGGGAGGGCCAGGCGTACCTATGCCTTTCAGCAAGCGCAGTTCGGACTTGCGGCAGAAGAGCCTCTACGCGATACACAAGCCGGGCGAAACGTACTTTTACGCTTTATTGAAATCATTGCTGCACTCCATCGCGGAGGATCTCGTCGGGACTGGGGCGAAAAAACGAAAATCTTTTCGCGGGAACGGATGTGTTGCTCTGGCCACGCTCGTGACGAACTTTCTGCAGGCGAAGAGTTGTGAGGATTTGGACGGCTTTGTCCAGAACAAGCTGTATACCCACGCCGGGAGTTCAAGTTCTTCCTCTTCATCGTCTTCAAAGTCCTCGCAACATCCTTTTGTCAAAGAAACGCTCGGCTCCTCGGAGAATGTTCGGGAGCTGTTTTACATCATTGGAGAAAGAGTGCTCCGGACGTTCAGTCAAACGAGATTCGGCGACCCGCTATCGCCAATACCTTTGACCGATTACACCGGAAGTTTGATCCTGGTCATCAACCGGCTGACGCCATTTATCTTTTTCGTTGACCCCGAATGCGTCCCTGCGGAAGACATCATCGGGATCTTGAACTACTTTCCCCTAGCCGGGCCATCCGACAAGCACTTCACGAATGTCGCAGCAAATTTGATCAAGTATTTCCGGGGGGATTTTCCAGCGAGCTCAGTGCGCGGACTGATTGTCGATGACAATTTTCGCAAGTACTCGGAAGCCTTTTACCTGCTGTTGCTACGCTACCCGTACCACTTTCGGTTCTTCAGGCGAATAGCGCCTGCGACAGCGGCGCGACAGAACGTCGGTCCGGGTGGTCAGCCAAACCTCCCCGGCCCGGGCTACTTGCGACAAGCAGAGAACCAGAGGCAAGAAGAGAATCTCAATCTTCAGCAAAATCGGGATTTGGGCCGACTGGAGCTTGTCAGCCCGTTGGAGTATGTGCAGAAGCTTCTCCCGACGGCGAGCTCGCTCCTGAGCGGCCCCCGGGCAAAATTACTGATGCTGTGCTGCACTTTAGTTGCGTTGGAATCGCATCAGCGGCACGAGCGGAGAAGGTCGAAGAACTTTGACAAGGTTGTGAGCTTACGGAAAATGCTCTTGGCAGAGGTAAACCAGAACGAAGACCAGGAGTTGCTCGTGGGGCTGATGTTTCTCCACTGGCTGTACCCAAACCTCGTGCCGAAGGACCACAGTGGTGGGCCAGACCAGCGTCCCATGGACGCAATCCAACTCGCGGGTGAAAGTAGCAGGTCAACCTACGGAGGAGCAGCTGCTGGTAATCTTGGGAGAGGTTCGTCGATGAATTTCAATCAGCCAAGTTCTGGCAGCTCTGCCTGGATGCGGCCCACCCCGGCTTCTGCATCGTCTTCTTCCGCAAACTTCCAGACGGGAACGTCCAGAGGAACTGTGGCAGGCCAAAACCAAAATGCCGGCGCTGCTTCCTCCTCTTCATTCAGCTCCGACCGAGTCGACGACCTAGAAGATCTCCCCATCGGATCCTCCCTTCCGCCAGACTTACGAACGAAGCCGCACATTTTGAAACTGCTCCCCATGGACATCGTGGAGAGGCTGCTGGTTTACGACGAGGATTTTTTCACCACAGAGCTCGCAGAGGATTTCTTATTCGGGCGGCAATTGCAATTCAGAACCGTCGTGTCCGCAGCGGCAAACAGCGGATCATCTTCTGGGAACAATGGTAGCTCGTCGTCCCAGAATTATCAGAGCCAAAGATTTCTCCCACTAGCGAACTCCACGTCGCAGAATAAGCTGCTGGGAAAGATGCTGGAAAATCCGCCCATCGGGCAGCTGAGCAAGAGTAGTCTGCGTAACGCGTCGAAATCGGGGGGCAGCGGGAAGAAACAAGCCTTGGACGACGATTACTTTGGACCGACGCCGGGAGCTACGCCAGGGACGATGCGCGATAATGGACAAGACGAAGACCAGCAGGCTGTCCCGCAAGAAGACCCAATTATCCGCGAGCGCAGGCGCCGCCAGTTCACCAGCGTTGAAAGCTACTACTACCAGCTGGAAGAAGTCTTGCCCAAGCCGACACAAGGTGCTGGGAAAGCTGCAGGTCGCGGCGGTCAAGGGGCCTCATCGAGTGCGCAGCAGATGAACTTCCAGCAGAGCATGGTCGTTGATAATGACGTTGCGAGGACCTCCGCTTCTGGCGCAGCTATTGGTGACGACGCACCGGATCTGTGGTGGTCCACAGAAGCGGTATTTGACCGGCTAGTGGAAATCGTGAGGCTGCCGTTGCTCTCGACATCAAGTGGAAATAGTGGTGGAAGTAGTAGTTCTAGTTCCAGACCTCCCCGCTCCGGCTCGTCTAAAATGCGTCACTTCCTCCGTGACCGAGCGGACTCTATTCTTCGCTTGGCGTTGGTCAACAAAGACCGACTGTCAGTTGCAGCTTCAACTACGTCGAGGAACAATAATAACAGTGGCTCCGAGCAGATATCATCGAAGAACGGTGTTGAGGAGGATGCAGCTTGGCAGAAAAATACCTTGACGGTTGCGAGATTTCTACTACTCGCCCGCTACTTCCTCGACGACCAAGTTTTGCTTGCGAAAGTCCGTGCTTTTTACCACAATCCGCTGGTGAAATTCTCCGACGAGCATTTGCTCTTCGCCGAGACGTTCTTCTTCGCTGCTACGGACAACAACCACCGGTTCTACGCGCAGATGGACAGTAGTAGCTCGAGGAACTATAGTGTGATGAGGGGCAACGTGAATTATGAACAACAACATGGTAGTACCAATAAATCATCCACCGCCCGGCTCTCCATCCTCGACTCTCACGTTCTTTTCGACTACATCCAAGCGGCGATCGTGCATCGCGATCGGGTCTCACCGCTGATCAGCCGACTCTACGCCTTGCTTGTCGCGAAACGAGTGCGCGCGAACGCCGCGTCGCAGTTCGATCTTAACGCATTGGAACTCGGGTTTGGGGAGTGGTGTGCTGGAGGCCATGCAGCGGGGGCATTGCTTTTGATAAAGCAGCCAACGCACCAGTCAAAGAGGACTTTACTGTACAACACGCATTTCCTCGCTCATGCGGCGTTGAAACTACTCGTCAAGCAACCAGCAAACTTGAGGCAAGCGAGCCCTGCCACTTTTCTACTGGAGTGGCTAACTGCGTTTTGCACCCAGGACAACTGCAATTCGAATGACGCAACCCCAGCGGCAAGGGCCCCTGCGAGAGCTTTTGGCTCGTCTGCAGCAATAAGCGCTGCTCTCATCCTGAAACTCATTCCCTACGAGGAAGGGGGAGAAGATGATGACGAAGATGCCATGAGCTTGGACGGGGGAGACGATGATTTATTTGAAAACAACAGCCGCCGCAGCGTGAACAACAACCCTCTACTCGCCAGCTCCAGCTCTGTCCGAAGCAACATGTCACAAATGCAGCCACGGGAAAGGAATTTGCTGATGTCGCAATTAAAAAGCAGCATCAAGCAGGTGCGAGGTGGAACAGCACAGGCAGCTGCGCTAGGAAGTAGAAACAGACGGTCTTCTTCTGGCGCCGCTCACCTTGGTGGGTCCGGGCGTTTTGCCGGCGGGGGCATGCACAATCCACCCAACTTCGATCAAGTCAGGATCCAGCTTTTGTCTGAGCTTCTTCAAGTCCCAGCGACCACTAGTACGCACACCAACGCCGCAGGATCTTCCACTAGCGCACTTTCAGGGAATCTCAACGATTTCCAGACGCAGACGGCTGGCGGGATGTTATTGCAGTGGTTGCAGACGACCATGCAAAAGATCTTAACCGTGAAACGCGACGCAGTATCGAATCGGGGACCGCCGCCTGGGGTTCTTTCCTCGCAGTTTGGTGGGAGGAGCAATGCTAGAAATAACAACAATAACGATAATTTTCAGATGCACGACCTCGACCTGCTGGACGATCATCTCGCAATCATGGACGGGGATGTCGATATGATGAGCCAAAATGTAGTTCCGCCGCACAACTACAACATCCCGGGAGCGGCTTCTGCTCGAAGTCAACACAACTCGTCCCAGAACCAGAACAACCGGAATGAAAACCAAAACCAGGAAATAGATAGCGCACGACCACCAGTAGACTTTGTCTACGTCCCAGCTGGGCAATTCACCACCCGATTCCTCACCCTCTGCGAGTTCATCCTCACTATCGGTTGCTGTTTTGACACCTTCACAGCGAGGATGGAAGAGCAGGAACAGCAGGAGTGGCTGGTTGTCATCGAAGTCGCAATCAATCGGTTGATAAAACCGATCCTAACCGAACCGTTCGCGAAAGGGATAATGACAGAAGAAGGGGACGAGACCAATTACCAGGGTAGCTTCCAGTTTCACAACGAGCTGCGAGTGAAAGCGGTTGGGAGATTGTTGCCGCTGTTATTGCAGATGCGGAACTCTTCTTCATCCTCGCGCAGCGGTATAAAAATCTCTTCGTCTGAAAACCTCGCCGCAACTCTCGCCAACCTGGAGGACGACGTCGCAGACGCCCTTCCCTGGCCGATAACCGCCGCTGAGACGGCGGACGAGGAGGAGAAGTCGGGGCAGTTGTGGTTGGATAGGAACGACTGCACGCCCTGGGCGGCGTTGACCTGTCTAGTTCTCCACGGGTCTGGGCCCGGAAGAATACGGTGTCTCGCCAGCATGCTGATTGTGGCCGATAAGTTCCACCAGTGGTCCCGGTGGTACCAAGTCTGCGATGCGATCAGGAATGCTGTCATTGGTCCTCCGGTTGGACCTGGATCAGGGCCAATAAAATCGAATGATAGCGACGCGGCTTGTAGTTTGCTGGACCTCCCGCCTTCAGCGACCACTGCAGAAGCGGTGCGGCTAGGAAGCGCCTTTGTGCACAGGCAGCAGGCGGAGCTAAATGAAGCAGGGTCTACATCCACTTCTGCGTTCGGAGGTAGAAATAATATCAGAAGCGCAGCATCCTGGCTCACGGCTCAACACGTAATCGAGCTCTACAGCTACTGGCGGGCGATGATGCCCGACAAGCCGTTTCCGTTTGAGAAGCTAAGGGCGACGGGTTTCATTCCAGATTTCTACATTGCAAAATACCTATGTTTGTACAACGACCAGAGCATCGTTGGGTACGGTAAGACACTTTTTGACATGTGCAGCGGAACAAATGATCAAGATACGGGGCTCCTGCAAGGAGATGAAGACGTCACAACACGCCTGCGAAATCGGGAAAACCTTGCTGGCCCAGCGGTGTGCTTGCTGCAGGAAGATAATGATGGAAATCAAGATCAAAAAGCGCCAGCCGCGTCCGCGGGAGCAGCTGCAATCCCCACTTCGCTTCTGAACCCGGGTTGGCACGTGTTAAGCCCAGCAGAAATGGAGGAATTGCAATTGCACGAAACACAAGCAAAACCACACAACCCAAGTACGAGTACCCACAAAAGAAAAAGAATCACAACTTTCCAGGAATCCTTCGGCCGCTACGTGGCCGCGGCACTCACGCTTCTCGGCGGAACAGGCGGCCTCGCGAGGCAACATCTTGCACACTTTGCGACCAAAATTACCAAAAAGCGGCTCGACGACTTTTTCGCAAAACTGGCAGATTGCAGTAAATCAAGTTTCGTGAAAAACGTGCTCGCCCCTTTCTCGACGCTGGCGTGTCGGCCGGTAGTTTTTGCCTGGTATTTCCGCTTAAAGCTCTTCTACCACCGAGACAGCGAGGTAGCCCAGATGCTGCCGCCGGTGGATTGTGTTTTTGTCAACACAGCAACTGCGGAGGAAATAAGCAGTGCAACTTCTACCGGCGGCGGAGGAGGTGCAGAAGCAGCAGCAGCAGTAGGAGCAGCGAAAAGTAGAAAAAGCTGGTCTGCGTCCAAGAACAAGCGATTCTCAAATGCGGGGCCGCAAGGATATGCACCAGCCTCTGGAGCACGAAGAAGAAGAACCCGAAAAGAAAAGCTTTCAGATCTCTTGTCGATCGAGAGTATCGGAAAGGACTTGATTTGCTACTTACCCTTTGTTCTAGAGCTGCTTGTCACAGCTTATGCTGATGAAGAGACTTATGGAAGTGTCAGAATCGAAATTGACAAAATCGAAAAATTTGTGATGCACAAAATTGATGCCAGTTGGAGCCTCAGTTTCCAAGCGGCACATGACAAATTTCGGAAGCACCCAAATCCAGTCTGTCATGCTGTTTGGGCAAGGAAGATTGCTCCTGTCATGCTACTCTGGCAGCACATTGCATACCCCTAAACAGCCTTGCAATCGGTCTCATTTGCCTGCTCCCCAATACAGGCCTCACGTGCCCTACATTTTATGCATTGCAAATTTTTCGATTTTGTCGATTTCGATTCTGACGCTTCCATAAGACCAAGACAGCAGATTCGTTGCCTGTGAACTTCAAGAGGGGCTTCGGAAGCTTCCAGTCCTTGTATCAAAAGTAAAAGTGTCTGGGTCTGGAAACTAACTTGTGATGCTGGGTGGCGTCTCATGACGAGGCTACAAATGCTGGCTCAGCATGACAAGTTTCTGAGCTCCTAGCTGTTGCCTATTCTGCATGACAAACTGCGCTTCAGCATCACAGAAAAACGGAGCTCTTGGGTAACGTGCATGACAGATTTAAGAGTCATGCCAGACAAGCATGACAAACGTGAATTCTTCCAGACCGAGACATTTTTACAGTTGATATCTTGCCGGCCAAGTTGAAAGACGATCCGCAGGCGGTCAGGCAATGGCGGACAGTGTGGGGGGCAATGTTGTTGACCGATTTCCGCTTGTTGGTGGAGTTTTTGGAACCCGTGTTTGGACTGCCAGCGTTGCCACTGTATCACCTTGAAGATGAGATGCATCGGGGTCCTCGTGCCCCCGCAAGTAGCAGCTCTACTGACGACCACAGGAGCACCAGCGGCGCGACAACCTTTAGCAACACCAGATTTCGTTCCTTTCACCTCGAAGTTGTCGACGTGTGCTGCGCAGCGCTCTTGCAACACAATACCATTACCGTCGAAGAGCAAGCCGTCCGCTCTCTTGTCGGGATGCTACTCCGGACCACGGGGCTGATTCCACCGAATAAAACGACGTCTGGCAGCACAACGAAAGTGAAATTCAAAAAATGCTTCCCAGCGGTTCATCAATTGATCAAATCGCGCCCTGAAATTTTTCTCCAGCCCACCGGGGTCGCGATCAGGAATGTGGTTAGTTTGTTAGGCAATGGTGCTAGTACAGACGGTGGTGGTGGGACAAAACAACCTGCGGCTTCTTTTGAAACGAAAAAGGTGAAGGAGCTGCTTGGAACAATTCGGGAAAACTTCTCGTCTGCACTTGACGACGTGCAAGTAGTTGCAGCTTCAACAACATCCGGCGCTCGAGTTGGTGTTGGAGGCTCCTCGTCTTCCTCGATGAACAACGATGTTGGCAACATCTTCGTACCCAGCAACAGCAAGCGGTACCAGAAGTTTCGGCTGAAGACAGAAATTACCCGTCGTTTATTGGACTTTGTCCCCGCGTCCCAACAGGTCATCGAGAGTGTCCAAGATCACTTGGCACCCAACGCGTGGGCGTACACGAGTATCTTGGGCCTTTGCGCCTCAGAACTTCACGACTTCGACTATTGCAAGCAGATCAACGACCGGGGCACAATCGAGCAGTTGTTACCGCATCTCGGGGACAGCTGGCGGATTGAGCACGAAGCGATTGAGCGGGAAAAAAGGCGAAGAAGCAGTATGCTCGGTGGAAATGGAAATCGAAATGAAGGCGGTGACAACAATATGGACGTAGAAATGATGGAAAACAACAACAGCACTGCCAGTGGCGTGAAAAAACGGTTGAACTTTGAAGACTCCGAGTCGGCGGGTGGATTTGGTCATCAACAACATCCGCAAAAGTTGCGGAAACTGTCAACCGAGAGCAGCGGAATAAATGCCGCAGCTGTGGCCATGTCTCAATCGGTGCATGTCGTCGACCCGCTTAGGAGTTTTATTCACGAACAGGAAAGCCGGATGCAGACGCAGAGCTATTCCGGTGGGCCTGCTTCGCCGCCGATGGCTGGAATGTCGTCGGGTGACCTCCAAGGAATGGTTGGTGTTGGAGGAGCTGCTCGTGGCAGGGTTGGAAGTTCCGGGGAAGAAGTCAACAATCCACATGGCGAAGAGCAGGACCCCTACCAGCCCCTCGTTCCTTGCGAGAAGCTTCTGCAGCTCGCGAAGGAAACCGGGCGGCCGCAGTGCTTGAGGTTCATTGACGTAGCCGACTGGAGCAACTTATGTGGAGAGTTGGAAGTAGATCAAGCCAGGGACGACGAAAGTCCATCTGGATCTGGAGCAGGTACTACCCAAGCAGCTACGTTCGCCGAATATCTCTCCGAAGGGCCTATCGCAATCTCGAAAGGATACAAATCCGGTATGCGTATGCTTCAGGACGATTATACCAGAAAACGCAATAGAATGAATCGGTACGAGTTCCTTTGGGATCCAGCGATTCTGCGGCAATACGACGAACTTTTGCCTTATTTGGAGCACGACTGGTCCACGCGGACCGACGAAAGCAAAAATCGCCTTACCGTGCAGAACAACCAAATCCTGAGCGCAAGCAACCTCGGAAAGCGCCGCTTCCTCGTGTTTCAGCTTTTGCACCTCCAAACCCTCGTTGCCCACCCAGTCCGCGAGCTGCGGATGCTGGCACTGCAGGTGGAAAGCGCCTTACGAAGTAGGGGTGTATCAAATATTAAACCAACATCGTCCGACTTCGATCACGCGTCGGTTTTTCTGCACAAGAAGCTGCTGCGATTCGGAGACGCGAAAGCCGACCCAGCGGTCTACGTTCGGCACAAGAAGGGAATAACTCCGACAACTGCGGTATGGGAGTGTCAGGATTGAAATCAACAAAATCGAAACAATTTGTGATGCATAAAATCGATACCAGTTTGAGCTTCAGTTTTCAAGCGGCGCATGACAAATTTCGGGAGCACCAAAATAGAGTCTGTGATGCTGTTTGGGCAAAGAAGACTGCGCCTGTCATGCTACTCTGGCAGCACATCGTCTTCCCATAAACAGGCTTGCAATCAGTCTCGTTTGCCTGCTCCCCAACACAGACCATACGTGCCCTACATCTTATGCATTACAAGTTTTTCGAATTTCGATTTTGTCGATTTCGATTCTGACACTTTCATATGCGGGCTGCTTCGAGCCCCTGGACTGTTACTTTCCTGTAGAGGGAAAGGTTGCTGCTGAAGCAGGTACTGTGCCGGCGCTGATGGCCGCACCTCTTCATCAGAGTGGAAACAATAAAAAGGCCATAGTAGCGGCAAGAAGGAACTCGATTTCGGCCATGACAACGCGCGCGAAAGATTTCGTTTCAGCTTTTGTAAACGAAGAAAACGAAGATCACGACTTGCTTTCCGACGAGACGCTCGAATTGTGCCTCGACGATAGCAAAAAACTGGAGTCCAGAACTATTCCGCAGTGGGCGAGTGCGACTTTACCGGGTTTTTTCCCAGCCGCTTTTTCAGCGAAGAACAGCCCGGCCGTGCGGATGGCAATGGGAAATGCGACACTGCGGGCATTGTTGGAAGAACAGAAGCTGTTTGGCGTAGACGGTTCAGGAGGAGAAGGTGACAACCTGCATCAAAATCGAGTTGATGTCCGTGCACCTCGCAGCGGCTTGTTCCCGTCAGGAAAAGAAAGCCAGTCGCTGGAGACTGCAGGGAACAAAGGCAGGGCAGTGCCGAAAGCAGCGGTCGCAGACCCCACCGGTAGCTCCTCTGCGCAATTTGAGGCCACTGTAGCGAGCATGAGTTGTGGCGAAGGCATGAGTGGCGAAATGGAAAGGTTGTTTGGGTCCAGTTCGATGCCGCCAGTGGAAACAAACCAAGAATCGGCAAGAAGTGCAAACTCTTCTAGCGCGGCATCATATGACTCGGTGTCCCAGCATGGTGCCAACGCGCAGGCATCCTCACCCCTGTACTCCCACTTGCTCGAGCGGTTACTTCAGCTCTGGGAGGGTTTCTTAGATCCAGATGTTTTGGCCGCTTGTTGTTCCTGTGGAGATGACAGTACCTCTGAGGAACCACGGCATGAAGAGGACAGTTTTTCGCTCTGGGTACGGCTCTTCGTTGGCGCCGCGCTGCACGAAATCGGTAAGGCCCAGGCGCAGAGCGCCACGCAGATGAACAAAAAGCAGGAGCAACCAAACCTGAGCATCTTGCCCGGAGCTGAGCACGCCTATCTCCTAGCGCTTCACGATTGCGACTTCGCGTTAGGAGCTTTTCCGTTTGTTTTCAGTTCGTGTCGCGAGAGGTTGTGGGCGGGGATTTTCCAGAGATTGTGCGAAGCGATGGAGCATGTTTCGGCTACAGTACCTGCAGCGAATTTTCACGCTAGCTTCGATACTCACGCAGCAGAAAGAGCGCCAAAAACAACGTCTAGTTTTTCACAGGGTGGCAAAAACGGGTTGTTTCTGCGAAAAGATTTTCTCGAGGCGCTGACTGATCTCGTTGTTTCTGCGATGAAGGACGTGCGCAGAATGCTTACCGAAGAAGATATTGGTTCCGACGTCATGAAACCTCCAGGGGCTGGCGCGCTTGCGAACTCGGGCATCTTTCTCAGCCTTCTGGTGCAGAAGCCAGATCTACCGTGGAAAGGAAACAAATCGTCAGCAGCAGCCCGCCGAGGTTCTGGAAGTGCGTTTCTCAACCTGGCCGAACTGTGCTTGTACATCGACGAGGCGGAGGAAGCTTTGGGCTATGTTGAATTGGAGGTGTTGCTGTGCGAAAAGGCTCACGACCGGGCCTCTTTACGTCCGGACATGAGCAGTCCGGATGACGAAGAAGAGGAGATGACCATGAAGAAAGAGCAGGCAAAGCTACACTTGGCCTCAACGAGCGCAAAGAGGCTTGCTGTTTTCGCAAAAGTCAGCAAGAAGTTGGACATGCCCTTAACTCATCTGCACCAAATAGGCACCGGGTCCATCGCATCTGTACTGCAGACCAGAGCCTTGGTTTTACCACACTGTGGAAGCTTAGAGCAGATTCTGACCAGCGCGATTTCCAGTGCGGCTGCAGGGGGATCAACGTCATCTTTTTCGTCGGTATTAAATCGCCCGGACATCTTTGGCTCGTCAGGAAGCAGTGGCGCTGATTTCCAGAGTAACAATTTTCTTGCGAGCCTGCGAAACGCAACGGAAGCGGCATTGACAAACGCTGGACTTGGAGCTTGTGCGCTTCTCTTGCAGAATGAAGACCAACATCTAGATCCTAATCGTGGCGTCAGATCAGGCGCGCTGACAAACCACGGTACTAGCACAAATACTTTTCTCTCAGATTACAAAGAGCGGCAGGCAAAGACGTTTCTCGAGCTTGGTCAATGGCAAGATTTGGGAGAATTCGGCGTTTCTGATTTCTCGCATCGAGAACAAATAAACTCGCCACTTTTGCCCGACTCTCCCGCAGAGATGACATCACACCTCGACGTCAGCTTGTCGATGAACCAGAGCAATTTAAAAGCAGAAGGCGGTGGTGGACCACATCATCAGCCGCGAAAAATAAAAGCCGCATCCAGAATTGTCGGTTTCCACACAGCATTGCTTTCCGCTTTGCAAGAAGGGTCCGATGAGTGCGTCAAAACAGCGCTGCGCTTCACGCACACGGAGTTGGCTCGCGGCAGCGCTTCGTTTCCGCAGGGTGCTGTGCAGGCACAGATTGCTGCAGACGTCCGATCATATATGGCGTCCGGCCCATCTACGGGTGCAGCAGGGCGCCAGGGTCCTCGTGGACCTCCCAACAAGCAAGCACAGACACAAAAGCAAGTAGCTGCAGCTGCAAACTATGCCGATTACATTCTGCGAGACTCAGAGAACGTGGAGGTGCTCTCCTCCACATCTGCAGCCGCGAGCTTTAGTGCGAAGTTGACATCGTCTTCGGAGAACAGTGCGCCTACTGCCCCGTCGTTTACTACTTCCTCTTCAGTTAATTTTCCGGGCTCAACTACAACACCCGATGAATTCATCTCGTCGAATATCAAATACCCACATTCCATCTGGTCCAGCGGCACCATCGAGCCGCTGCTGGAGGTCCGCCGCGCTCTGACGCTGAAGTCGCGGAACAAAGCGTACTTGTCCGCAGGTTGTGGCGACACCTCGCACGTGCTCGACCTGAAAACCCTCTTTGGCGGCGCGGCGGAATATGGGGTGCGTGTGGAAGACAAAAGAGCCTTCGCTACCGCGGAGAAAAAGCGCAGTGGTCTGAAGATTCTCCAAAAGACGTGGGAGGCCGCGAACAAATCCGCGTTGCTGCATGGAAAATTTCTACGATCCGTCAGGAGAAAGCCTGAGTCGGCGATTAATGTGTTAGCAAGTGTCAGCACGGCTTCGAGTTGTAGTTTGATACACGTCGGCGGTCCTGCGACATCAGCGTCGGCGCTCGACACAGCCGAGGCGAATCTGGAAAATGTGAAATACCTGAACCAAACGATCAGCAGGATAAGCAGGATTCTGAAGCAGGACGCACAAGAAAGGCAAACAGCTTCATCTTCATCCCGAGGTGGCGCGGCAGCGGGGCATAACTCCGCCTTATCAAGCAGTAACTTGCGCCCGCCCCTAGACCTCCCGCCCTTTCGTGAGATGGTGGACCTGGTGCGCTCGAACTTCGAGCGTGAGTACCAAATTGCCTCTTGTCTGTGGCACGAGAACTCCCGTTCGCAGGCGGTGGGGTGCTTAAAACACATTACGGAGTCCGTGGAGCACGTTTGCAGCTTCGCGAATTTGGTGCAGGAAAGAGTGGTGGGCCCCTCGGAGGGAAAGGTAGACGTGTCAATGGTTTCCTTGACAGGAGGGGGCACCAGTTTTGCTTCTGCTCCTTCTGTAGCGCACAAAGTGCAAAAGATGAATTCGTACCTCCGCTTGCAGATCTTTGCCGCGAAGGTGACGATGCGACTTGGTGAATGGCAGTACAAGATATCCGCAAAAAACAACCATCCTTGCCATCCAATTTGTCATGCTAAAGAACTTGCATAAAGATAAAACTAAAAGTAAAAGTTCGAGTTGCACGCAAAATTTGCCATGCAAGAAATGGATGGGGATGGTTGTTTTTTTGTGGATACAAGACCGGCAAGACGCAAGACGGCCAGGCTTTGCTGCAAAGGGCGACGCAAAAGGTGGAAGAATCACTGAGGGTCCAGGAAGCGCACAACCAAAAAAGCCCGGAAACGTTTTTCGACGCCCAATTTCTGTACCTGAAGCCGTTCATCCAGTACGCAACCTGTTTAGATGAAACGTTGAAGACGTTGGAAAGCAACGCCGTCATGATGAAGAAGCAGAAGGAGCAGCTGCAGCGGATTCTCAGCGACGAGCGCAACAACTACGATGTACATGGAAACCTTGTGACCCCTATGCACGCACAAGATTCGCTGAGGGGAACGCAAACTTTCGACGAGACGATAAAAGCGTACGTGGAGCACACGGTGGAAGCGTTGTTGAAAGTTCTGTGTTTGTACGACGACGGGTACGCCGTCAAGCGAACGCCTTTCTACAACAGTGCGCCGTCGGCCAGTAAGTCACCAGGAACATCTTCAAGGGAAAACATTTCGAAAAGAAATCGGGATCCGCACTCTGCCAGCCGGAACAAGTACCTGCAACGGCTGACTCTAATCACCTCGCGGCTGCTCGTCCTCTGGTTCAATTATCCGAGCATTGCCACCCCTTGCATCAGACGAGCCATGGCCATGCCGCCCTCCCGCGCAGCAGACCGACTCGTGAAAAGCCCGCGCTCGATTGAATATGAGAAGCCTGAAAACCGTCTGAAATTGAAACCGTTCGTCCCCTTTCTCCGCCAGCTCGCTTGTCGTTTGAGCTTTTTACACAAGACGGACGACGGAGACGTCAAGATGGAGCGGAATATCAGCAACAAGAGCCACAGCAGCGAGGCGAGCGGATCGAGCAGCAAAAACGGAGCAGTATCTTCGTCCTCCGGGAACAATTCTTCGCAAAACAGCACCCCTGGAGGCAGCTCGCTGGACCGGAACGCGAACTTTCAAGAAACGCTTTGGGAGCTGCTCACGCGGCTTCTGCTCAACTACCCTTTCGAGGCCACTCCGGTTCTCTTGTTGCACAAGAACGCCGAACTAATTGTCCACACTAAAAGATCGCAGCAGCGCAAACTGCAGCTAAACGCCGGAACGTCGTTTACCAAAGTGCCGCAGGCGGTCCAGGAAATCTTCAACGAAGCCCGGCGCCGGGCGGCAGCATTGGTGGTTGGGGACGCGAAGAGATCGAACGCGTTTCTGTCCATGATGTCAAAGTGGAGAGCAGAAAAGTTGTCTACTATTGCACCGATAGTACCGCAAGGCCAAGGGGTGAATAACAACAAGCTACTACTTTCCGGAGCCTCCAGCGGACAGCAGCAGCCATCCGGTGGATCCGCTTCTTCAATGAATTCGCTGGCTCCGCAGATAAATTTCGAACTCGGAACATCAAGGGGGAAGAACATTATTAGCGGACCCAACAGCATGGATCATGCTCATGGGGTTCTAGACCAAGAACTACCGGGCGGTAGCTTTTCTTCTGGTGCAGGAACAACCTCCTCAAGTCTGAACCCCATCGTAGGTGCGCTGCGAAATTTGCTCGGCAAAGCAGCTACGGCAAAGAACAAAACGAGCCCACCGGATCATGAAAGTGGCTCTAGTAATAGCAGTAGTGAAAGCTGCGATGAACAAGATGGTTCGGGCAACATCGAGAACCTTCTCTTCAAGCTGCTCGAGCTGTACCAGCAGAAAAAATCCGACTCCTCGGTCGGTCGCCGCGAGTGGCAGGACCAGCTGGACTTTTTCCGCACCGAGCACAACTTTTCGGACGTGCGCAACCTGAGCCACTTTTTCGTGTTTCCGAAAAAGAGTAAAGCGGTGGAACACAGAAAGCTCGAGAAATACGTGTTTGATGCGAGAAAGGCGAAGCAGCTCCCGGTAAAAGCGACTAAAGCAGACTGCAAGGAAACCGCGCTTTCCCACCGCGTCACCGCGTTGGAGAAAATCTTTTCCTGGTGCATCGAGCTGTGTCACGAGCTGCCTCCACACCCAAATGGCATAGACTGGAAGGACGAAAAACGGGTCATGCCCATCACCAAGTCGGCGGTACAGGCGGAGACGCACAAGCAGTGCAAGCAGTGGGCGACGTGGTGGCCGAGCCTGACCGCTTACTCGGACATTCACTACCAGTACCGTGAAGCGGACCTGCTCACGGGGTGGTCCGACACCTTTCAAATGGTGGGCAGCGGGGTCTCCGTGCCGCGCAGCATCATCGTGGTGGCGGAAAGCGGGAAGGCGTACAAGCTGCTGGTCAAGGGCGACGACGATGCCCGACAAGACTGCATTTTCGAGCAGATTTTCATGCATTTGAAGTCCGTCGCCGGAAGAGCCGCGCCGGGGGGCGGGGGAAAAACCAACAAAAACGTGTTCGAGCACCTGGTCACCTACAAAGTGATACCGCTCGCACCGCAACAGGCCGTGATAGAGTGGGTCGACCCAACAATGCCCGTCGGAAGTTGGCTGCAGGTATTGCTTCAGTTTATTGTCAGAAGTTGTTAGTTTAGTTGAGCAACACGTATTTTTATTTCAATTGCAGCTCATGGCCATGGATATTTCATAAAGATGAGCATGGAACACCAAAAAGTTTTCGTCCAAATTTTTCAACAAAGAAACCCTCGATTCCGAAGAAGAAAATGCATTCGAACAACAGGACGCTGGCGGCGGGCATGCGCGCTATAATCCACAGGATTGGGCAAATGCCCGATGTCGCGCGGTCATGAACGAAGGCCACTTTACGGGTTTTGTGCAAGACCCGGCCTTGCGAGACAAGAAAATCGCGGCGTTCAGGAAGTGTTGCGAGAACTTCCAGCCCGCGCTATTGTGAGGAAAAATCCCCCCTCCCCATATCGAAAAGATACGTCGCCGAAAATTTGCAATGCTGATTTGCGACCACAAATCATCTCTGTCTTGCAAGAAGGCAAGTCCACAGGCTCCGCCGCATTCTGCAGGCGGTTTGTGATGCTGTTGGGCCTACAGCGCAGACGTTTCTCATGCTAAGAGCCTAGCCCAAGACCTCTCTACTCAGGCTTAGTATGGACCTGCAGTCCTCTCCAGCAAGACAAATCCGATTTGTGTACGCAAATCCAGCATCACAGACTTCGTTTTGATGTGGGGTGGGGGCTTTTTTCACTTTGATACGCGCTGAAGTACTTCTTTCTCGAGAAATTTGGGCACAACGCGGTCAAACACCACGAGGCGCTGTATCAAGTGTAAAAATGTCTGGGTCTGGAAGATTCTGAGATTTGTCATGCATGTTTTACATGACCTAGGATGTCTGTAATGCGCGACCTGACATCACAGATTTTTAGAGTGCTTGCTGATGCCTACTCCGCATGACAAACGCCCTCCCCGCGTAGCGCAACCTAGACTCCTCTTGCTGGTCATGCAATACAGATTTTTTTAGATGAGTCCAAAGCTAGCGTCACAAGTTCCATCCTCCCAGACCCAGACATTTTTACAGTTGATACGCTGACGGCGTATGCGAAATCGTTGGCGGTGACCTCGATGGTCGGGTATGTTCTGGGCGTGGGCGACCGGCACGTGAACAACATCATGATGAATTTGAAAACCGGCGAGATCCTCCACATCGACTTTGGCATGGTCTTTGACTTTGCGAAAAATCTCCCCGTTCCCGAGGAGGTGCCCTTCCGGATGACGCGCGACTTGGTGCACCCGCTCGGGTGGCAGGGGTTGCAGAACGGGGTCTTTCGGAAAGGATGTGAGTACGCGTTCGAACTGCTGCAGCAGCACGAGGAATTGCTGTTAAACCTGTGCGAAGTCTTTCTCTACGACCCCATCACGCGGTGGAACGCGCGCCAGGAGTGCGAAACGGCGGCCGGCGGGGAGCAGGCACTGCAGAGCATACGGAGCAAGTTGAGCTTGACCGACTGTCACAGCAAGTCCGGGCTGAGCCAGTTCAAGGACGTGCCGGCTTTCCTGGACTACTTGTTGACGAAAGCAACGGACCCAGTGAACCAGGCAGTGATGTTTGCCGGGTGGAGCTCGTGGTGTTAGTGACGGGGTCGTTGTGTACGTAGAACCATCAGAAGTGAATTATTCATTTCTGATTGTTTTACTCACTTTTGTAGAAATTGGATGAAATCCTCAAGATGCAAATGCTTATACTTTTACTTTGTGAGAAAGGCTCAAGGAACCTCGCACTGCTCGGACCCCGGTGCGGGGGGAGAGTTTTTAATGTGTCCGTCAGTACTCCTCCCCAAAGTGATGTTCCCGATTTACCCGACTTAAAAGTAAATGATTGTGATTGTCTTCGAGTAGGTCTCTCTCTCATCAGTAAGGACAGACAGCAGTACTTGCGCACTAGAGTGACAATGAGTGAAAATCTAAATCGTCTGATCGTTCAGCTTTTTCGCTCACCGCCAAATAATCGAAAATCGCAAATCGTTGATCGTACTAAGTCGTGCTACAAATTCACCTTCGCACCACCACAAGTCCTTTATCACCGCACTAACAGGGGAGTCGTATGCAAAATATTAAGATTTGATTCGCGTTCCAGTATTGATTTTTCAGACTGTATAGCAAACTGCAAAAACACTAACCATGCCGAATCCTAATCCCGGTGGTGGCGCCGCAGAGCCGAAGGAACCAAAGAAGTCGCAGAAGGCGAAAGACGACGAGTCGAACGGGGAAGCGGCACAAAAAAGCAAGCGTGGAAGGAAGAAGGGGAGTACGAAAAACACGCCGAAGATTGCTGCCACGACGCCTACAGCCACGCCTGGAAACCGCTTGCTCGCGATTGAAAAACAAGTGTCCGAGTTGCGCTCGCTGAACATTATATCCATCAAGGGATTTGGTCTTCGTCCTTTCTCCATATGGTGTCAGGAGGCACAGGAGGAGCACGACAAGATGACCAAGGCGGGGAGCGAAGTCGGCGCGGGGGAACAGCAGGAGGAGATGCTGCAAGATGAGGATGGAGACGAAAAAATGAACACCGCTCGGCAAGTAACATTCCCGGAAGACGAAGATGAGGACGTCAACATGTACTCAAGCAATAAGCGGGCGAACCAGGACGACGAGGAGGAACCCAGCAAGCCATCTCCTATGCTTGAGGCCCAGTATGTTGCAGATCGGAAGGTGTTCGTAGCCAATTTCGCTGATCACAAGCACCCGGAAAAGCTCAAGTTTTGGAAACGGGAGTGCATACACGAGATCATTGCGGTACTCAAGGCGAACATCGTAAAGTCGGGGGAGTCGGGACTGCAGGTGCTGAAGGATGAAGCCACCGGAAAAATAACTATTGCAGAGGATCCCGAACTCAAGTATAGCGAGACGCAGGCAGAGGTTTGCCGGCGCCTCGCGCTCAAGATGGTGAGAGCTTTCAGGGGGATAGAACCTTGTTACATCAGGTTCTTATCAGTAAATGCAAGCACGGACTGGGCAGATTTGATCTTGCGGCCAAACTCGCAGACTATGGCGCTTAATTCGATAGTACAGTCTGAAGAAAAGAATTGGTGCAAGATTTACGTCCTACCGATCCTGGTTCGGGAGAACTACCCGCGGTCCCCCGCGGAAGCGAAGAAAACGGCGGCAAAAATCCAGGCGGCAGCGGAAAAGGACCAGAAGGATCCGACCGCGGGCACACAGGCGGTGAACACCGAGGACAAGAAGGGCGGCAAGGGAGGCGCGAACCCAAACTCAAAAAAGCAGAAAACTGACAGTACGGCGGGAAGCAGCAGTAGCAGTAGTGCTAAGGGAAGTCAGAAGAACCGCGCCGGAACCGGGGCCGCGGCCAGCGCGTCCTCGTCCTCGACAACGGCGCGAGAGGAAAAACCATCCCAGCCGCAGGTGGTAAAGAAGTCGGGCGTCAATGTGGATCGCCTTCTGAGGACCGGGATTTTGGTGAAGGGGAAAAAGTTGACGTTCACCTAGGTGTGGAGAGGCAAGTAGTTTGTAGTCGATGACTAGCGGTGCGCGTACATGCTGGTCTACCTTACTGATGAGAGGGTTGGAGTATCATGAAGTAGTTTTTACTTTTGCTCGCCGAACTGAAAACGAGGACTTAATTCGAACCGGAGGTGAAGCTGCGTCGCAAGTCTCGCCGTGTATGATAAAAAGCTAGAAAGGTGTTTTTGGAGATATTGCAGCGCGGATTCGCCATCGGGGGCTCACTTGAAGACGATCATATCTAAAAAGTAATATCGAGGAACGGACAGCCGATCGCTGAACACGGAGGCGCAGACTGGCCGATACGAAGCAGGAGCTGTTGATTGCAAGACAGCTACGAGACCTCTCCAGCGATCGACCCCGCCGTATCCTGAAATATCGAAAACGGTGTGCAGTTGTGACAAGTTCTTTGTTTTCCATATCGAAAACGGAGGCACTTGAAAAGATATCAGGAGGCGGTAGTTTGGATTTGGAAGGAGTGCTGATGTCTTAGAAAGTTGAATTGTGGTTCGATCGACGTGCTGCTGCCAATCGCGACGACATCCTGCAGTAAGTGTGCGTGCAGGTGTAGTCTGATCGGGTGGTTTACAAGATCGAATTTGTGACGGTCACGAGGACCTGATCGGGCCCGCGGTTTGCCAGCCGCGGTGCTTTTTGAAGGCACAAGCACTACTATCAAAAAAAAAAAAAAAAAAAAAAAAAAAAAGTAAAAGAAGAAGTTCCTGCTGCGTTTGTTCCCCCTGAGCAAAGCGCCTTTTATAAGGCTGACGAACGTTACAGGAGCAGACGAGTCCTTGAGTGTGTTCGCGACCAGAAGCCGAGACTTCAGGGCACCCGTGAAGAGTTTTGAGAGAGTTTCTTTTTACCGAGCCAAACACACCCCTACCCCGCGATGAGCGCACAAGCTTTAGCCCCCGCAGCAGGGAGGAACCCGGCTGCAGGCGACAGCAGACTTCATGCCGGGCGGGAGGAACCTGCCCGAGAGCGGCGCAGGGTTAGAGTGCTGAAGAGCTTACGAGTTGGCACCTTCAATGTACGTACGTTGGGGGTGCAAGAGGACGATGGGACCAGAACGGTGGAGAGGGAGTGCTTGTTGAGAGATGCTAGAGAGCGGAAGTTGGATGTGCTGGCAACACAAGAATCTCGGGTGACGGAATGGATCAATGGAGAAAAGCTTGATGAGTACGTGCTTTATGGAGGCGGAGCTTGGAAAAACGCCGCAGGTGCTGCTGTTGGCGGAGTTCTATTCTTGATACGATCAAGCTTAGAAGTGGTGGGTTATGAGGATGAGCAGTGGGGCCGCCACGCGCGTATTTCATTACGAACGCCACAGGGCCAGAGAGTGCATGTGCACGGATGTTACGCCCCGACCAACGCCGCAGACCGGGAAACAAAAGACCTCTTTTGGAACCGGGTCGCGCAGAAGGTGGCCGCGCACAGTAGTAGGGATGTTGTAGTGGCGGTGGGCGACTTCAACGCGGAGTTTACTGGCGGCCCACAGTGGGAGTTGATAGAAGCTGGGCTTCCGTTTACCGTCGGGCCGTGTGGCCTAACCTCCAAGTTTGCGCACGAGTCGGACAACGCGACCAGACTCCAGAGCTTCGCCGCGGAGGCAGAGTTGGTCGACGTTTCTTCGATGTGTAAAAAACCATGGTCCCGACGCTTCACCTTCCAGGGGGAGTGGAAGGGGGCGCGCAACAAGCGGGAGTACGACCATATCCTCATAAGCTGGAAACACCGTGCCCGGGCGCACGGTTTCAGGGTACATGGCGACACGAATACCTTCAGCGACCACCGACTGGTGGTGGTTGAAATCGCAATGTGGATTGCCAAAAAAGAAAAGGCCCCCACGACAGGAGCTGCATGGGTCAGAACCAAGCAAGCAGCGGAGCAGGTCAGCAGGGAGCTGGAAAAAGTTTATAACATCGAGGCAACTCCGCACGCCATTGAGACGGGGGATAGGAGCACAGACCAGTGGTGGGGGGAGTTCGAAGAAGTCCTCGTAGCCACCATAGACAAGCTCAGCAGAAAAGCAGCGACAAAGAAAGGCCCCCGCAAGCCCTGGATAAGTACAGCAACATGGGAAAAAATCGAAGAACGTAAGCGACTGATGACAAAGGAGGGGCGGACAAACAAGCTGAGGCGCAGCAGGCTTGGCCGGGTCATCCGGATGTGCATCAAGGAAGACAAAAAGGCCTGGGTGGTCGACAAGCTGGAAGAGCTCCGCCGGGCCGACAACGCCGGAAATTCCCGGGAGGTGTTTGAAGTTGTGCGGCAGCTTGCGGGGAAATCAAGAAAACCGGCACAGGAATTGCCAGGGAGCCCGGAAATCTGGACCAGTTTCTGGGGGCAGATCCTGGGCGAGCCCCGGCCGGAGCCCCCCGAGGAGACAAAAAGCACAAAGAGCTACGCAAAGTGCACCGAGGCACTAGCGGAAGACGACAAACCAGCATGGTGCCACGGTTTGGAAGGGGTCCCAAGCGAGTCCGAGGTGGTCGAGGCCTTGCGCGGGCTAAAAGCGGGAAAAGCTTACGCGGGAGCAGCGCCTGCAGAACTAATACGCGACTGCGCGCTGGCGCGTGCCGTCGTAGTTTCACTAGTCCGGCGGGTCTTCCGGGGAGAGGAAGTCCCCGAAGCCTGGGGCCGGGCGGTGTTGGCAATGCTCCACAAGAAAGGGGACAAGAGCCAGGCAAAAAACTACCGGCCGATTGCCTTGCTGACGTTTGGCGAAAAACTTCTTGGACTTATAATTTTGAAGCGAATCGAAAAAGAAGCAGCGGCAACGATCGACAAAAGGCAAAAAGGGTGCACGCGCGGACTGAGCTGCCGGCATGGCGTCTTCCAGATCCTGCGCGACATGGAAAAATGCAAACGGGAAGGGCGCCGGGCGTATCTTATCTTTGCGGACTTCCTCAAAGCCTTCGACAGCTTGGGGTGGGACGTGATGCACAAGATCCTGAAACACCAAGGCCTCCCGGAGTACATCGGTCGAGTAGTGCGCAGCATGTACGATAGCAACGCAAAAATCTGCATTAGACTGGCGCGGGATCGGTGGACAAAGGACATCAAGCAACGGGCAGGAATCAGGCAGGGGAGCTCTCTTTCCCCCTTGATTTTCGCTATTGTCCTGGACTTTGCAATTACCCAGTTCGCGCGGGTAATGGAGGCCGAAAAGAAGTGGAGTCTTGCTCAGGCTAGGGGCATGGCGATGAGCCTGCTGGGTTTTGTTGATGACTTGGTGGTCAAGGCCAATGACGAAGAAGACGCGCAGTTCGCAGTGCGCGAACTGGCAGGGGCGTGCCGGTTTGTGGGGCTGGAACTGAACCCAGACAAGGGAAAAACGGAGGTCATGGTCGTAAACCAGCAGAGCAGGGAGAGGAAAAACGAATTTGCGATGACAGAGCGGTGCATGATCAGCGAAGAAGAGGGGGTCAAGGCAGTCCATGGGTTCCTCGTGGAATGGGACGGCATCGACCTGGTTCGAGAATACCGCGCTGCCGCGGCAGCGGTGTCAACGAAGCTGATGGGGGACTTGGTCCCCACCCACCTTGCCGTGTGGGACAACGGACTCCTCAACATCATCAAGATGAAGGCATCCGGGTGGGCCACGCTCGACAACGGCAGGGCCATGCGGATCACGAGGCTAGGCCGCCGGGAGTACATCCTCGAGAAACACAACCAGCACCGTTGCCCGAGGTGCGGCGATGTGTTGGAGGATGCCACCGCGCTGAAGTACCACCTGGCCACCGGGTTCTGCCGCAAGGACAAAACCATACAGGAACAGAGAACCCTACGGGTGGCCAGACAGGTAGAGGGAAAGAAGAAAAGCGAAAAGGCGGCAGCGGTGGCGGAGCCTGTTCACGTATGGCATGGTGGGAAGCAAATAGCCACGGTGGAGCGTTTTGTGTACTTGGGCACAGAAATCGACCGGAATGCAACGACTACGTCCGAAACGAAAAGGCGATGCGCGATGGCGCTGAGCACAGTTAAGTCGTTGACAAAAATCTGGCGCGACAAAGAAGTACCGAAACACCTCAAGGCAGGGCTCTACCGCGCGTTGTCGCTAAGCGTCGCCCTGTACAACGCCGAAACCTGGGCGACTTCGGAAGAAGACGAGAAGATCCTTCGGAGCTTTCAGACCCAGGCGCTGCGCCACATCCTCGGTTATTGGGATTGGCAGGGCGCGCCTTCCCGCGACCAGATGTGCCGCATGCTTGGGGTCCAGGCTATCGAAGTAGAGCTTCGGGAAAAACGGATATCCTGGATCGCACACACAGCACGGGACACAACCGGGGAGGGTTCTTTGTCCCGTGTCAGGACAGAAATCCAGGAAAAAACGCCATGGGGCCGCAAAGCCGCAGAAGACCTCGAGTTTTACAACTTCAGCCTCGACGACTTGGTGGCACAAAAGCCAACGGGCGCGGCCACAAGGGAAACGCTGACACGGCGACGGCCCTACGCCACTGGGAGAAGGGAGCAAAAGAAGAAAGGGCCCGAGCGGGGAAAGCGGTCGAAAAAGGCGGAGAAAATGCTTGAGGAGAGGCGCCTTCGGCTCGAACAACAGAAAGCTGAACAAGCTGAAGCTGCTGCAGCTCTTGTAGAAAAACTTTCAGGAAAAAAGTGGAGAGCTTCAACGAGTAGGCCGGGGCAGTGGGAGGTGGAAGGGGACCCAGAGGTGGCTTTCGAAGTCAGTGACGTCTATTTCTGCGAAAACTCAGGAAAGGAAGAAATGAACGTAGCAGGGGTGTGGTTCGTACGGGAAAACGACGGAACTTTTGTGTTGCGATAGACGAGCCTTACACCCCTGGAAGGAAAAGAAGATGATAGTAGTGCACGCACATCCACGATTCAATCGATTAATTTCAGAGCGGTTAACTGAAACAGGATAATGCGTCGAACTGAACTGAACTGAACTTTGTGAGAAAGAAGGAGAAGGATGTCCTCAGAGATACAGAAGAACATGAATCGCAAGAGTAACGAGAACGAACCTAACGCAAATCGAAATCCCCAACTGAATTACACGAGCATGAACCTGTTTTCTCGACGTAGCAGCTTCAAGAGCATGCGTGAGATAAAGTAAAAGCATATGTGTTAATACGACCTATCACCAGACGCCAGCAGGCGCTTCGTCACGTTCGTATTTTCTCGTGAATCTGCTTCTTCCTTGGGTCGATCGTCTTCATCATCGTGGGTCGTAGCTTTCATCGATCTATCGTTGTCGTAATATAGTCGTAACTTTTCTTCTTCTTGGACGAAGAACAGTCAGCCAGATCGATAGCATGGTGAGGTTCTTGATGTCGTGGTCGTATCTAAAATGTTGTTGTATTGCTATTGGCGACAAAAGAAAATGAAAAATTTTGATGGTGCTTCGATTCAAGTTTTCTTTTTCATTTCTGCAAGGGCTCCTAGCAATTCCTGGTCCTACTGTGAAACAGAAATGTGTCCGTCAAGGCAAATAGGGAAGGAGTTGTAGACCACCGATATTGCATTTTCTGTTTCATCAGCCGGGGGATCTATACTTGGTCTGCATCTTTTAGGTCGAAGTACTGCACCAAGTGAGAAAATGTCGTTCTGCAGTTCTTGTCCATGCTTCGCCAGCAGCGAAGGAGACGACGAGAACACCTCCGCCACGGATTTAAAGCAAGTTGTCGTCGATAAGAAAAAAAAGAAGACAACATCTCAGAACCGCAAAAAGTCGACCGACAGTGCAGGAGATGCCGACCAGTCGGAAGCCGCGCCGCTATTGAAGAACGACAGCAAGAAACGGGACAGCAAGGGGACCACGACGTCGTCGACCAAGGGGGAAGGCAAGAATAAACGGTCCTCCAGACCATCAAAAGGCAAGGGCAAGGACCAGCCCCCCGATGAAGAACCAGAGGACATCAACGACGAGAGCAACGCAGACACGACAAAAAGAGCCTCTCGCACTTCGTCTTCCGCCAAAACAGCTACACGGTCGTCGAAGAACGACCGCAGGAGCAGCAGAAAGAAATCGCAAGACGAAGCGGAGTATCAAATGCAAAAATGTCTGGGTCTGGAAACTTGTGATGCTGGGTGGCGTATCATGGGGAGGCCACAAGTGCTGGGTCAGCATGACAAGTTTCTGAGCTTCTAGGTGTTGCCTACCCTGCATGACAGACTGCGTTTCTGCATGACAGATCAATGGGGCCCTTAGGTAACGTGCATGACAGATTTAAGAGCCATGCCAGACATGCATGACAAACATGCACTCTTCCAGACCCAGACATATTTGCAATCCATACGGAGTACTATGGTGCAACAGAAGAACAGGGAGAGCAAAACGGCAGCGCGGGCACTACTTCTGCGAAGTTGACGAAACACGAAGGATCTTTTTCCGGAAATGACGAGGAAGGCTGGGACAAGGAGGGGCACGACAAGGAGTACAGTGCGGAGAACAAGAAGGGCGACGAGGATGACTGGGAGGAAGAAGATGATGAATCCTGGCCGGCCTGGACCCTGCGTTATCCAATGTCAAATCTTAATCTAAATCTTTTTCACCACCACGAGTACGGCCCTCAATTTGTAAGAATGCAGATTTTCAATGCTCTGTCTATCACCACCTAAGCCTAGTAAGGCTAACATGTGCGCATTACAAATTGAGGGTGGACATCGAGGAGACCAACATGGTGGTGATTTTACACTGCATATGCGGCGGCAAGCCACCTTGGCACGGGACAAGAGCCTGAAAAAGATAAAGCGGCAGGAGACGGCTTTGCAAAACGCGTTCGCGAAAATTATGGAGGACTAGTACAACTAGAAGATAGAGATACAGGAGTTACGTACTTCTACACAAAATTAAAAGGTCACAGTAGCGATCGCTTTTTTACTTCTCGTGTATAACTATGATCGTCACGACTCTGTCTCCTGCGCTTATCGTACTTGGAGAAACGACGCTGATAGCGCTGCCTGGGCGGATGCAGAGCGACACTAAGATCGCTTCACTGTTTCTTTGGTTTTTCGTATTTGCAGTAGCAGTAAGTTCTTCAATATGTTTGTTTACTTATTACCGAATTTGAGTTTGGCAAAACAAAATTATCGGCAGCTCCACCTTACTAAACTTATCTGAACGAAATGGAAATTAATCATCGGTAGCGTCTTTGCCTTCGGAGGAGGTGCGCCTTGTGATGGACGTGATTGATCACTCACAGCACTCAAATACAATATCATCTAAAATTGATTCTGTTTGACTTAGTTTCTTGTACTAGAGTTCTTGTTTGCGTTGATAGATCATTGGATGACCAGTGCCTGTGTACAGTTGGTTTTCATCGCTGGATGTTTATACGGATGAATATTGGAAAAATATATACGAAATAAAAAGCCGCCATTCCTTGTTGTAATGTATGGCAGAAAGAGCCATGCCCATCCGTATTGTTTCGTCGATTTTGTGGCCTTATTTGTCATCGTCTCACATAAAAAGCAATCGTTTTCTTGAAACTCGAACTCGTTGCTAGGACTCGTCTTGGTTTCTGTGTCCAAGACGGTTCCCTGTCGATCGTATCATGCTCTGCTCCTGCTCGGGTCGTTGCTTATGTGTCAGAAGCTCTCCGTCGTAAAAAGGGTACTTATGTCGTGTCATTGTCGTCAGCATCATGCTCTTTGGCGTATCTGTTTGCGCACTTTCGCCATCAAATGACAGCACTCAGCACGACCGAAATATAATGAACTTGGGAGGTGGATCTTCCTGAGCACTTAGACCGATGAATGATATAATGGAAAATTACAGCTGCGAAGCTCGACAGTAGATGATGAAGATGAACAGCCCAGCACTTCGACAAACAAATAAAGCATGACGATGAAAAAGCGTATACTAAACACTCGCTTCTCGAGGTTTCATCAACCATGAACGCAAGATAAATAAACTGAAAGAATGGTGTGTTGCGGTTGGTGTTGCGGTGACGACACCGAGCTTCTAGTCGATGCCGATACCCCGGCGAAGGACCAATTGCGCCAGGTCGTCGTAGACCATTCGAAGGCGGCTGTAGTTGCGGTCGACGTCGACGACAGCACCACGGCATTGGAAAATGTCCCACTGATGGCAGCATCCACAGCTTTTGAGGAAGCAAGCGCAGCACAGGAAAATCTTACCCCCGACGATGTAGACCCAGGCGGTGTTCTTCCAGCAGCTCCCAAGAAAGAAGATCAAGAGCGCAAGTCAAAACTGATTCCACCCTTGACTTTTTTACCGACGCCCGCCATCAAAAGCAGTATTCGGACCAGTGCAGGGTCGTCTGTTGCTGCTCCTAATGCAGCATCTCGAAGATCGTCTACCAACTCCAACACCACAACAGCATCGACCCAAATAAATCTCCAACCTTCCGGAGATCAGGCGCAGCGCAACAGTGCGGCGGCCCGTCGGCCTTCCGGGTCGAGTTTTCAGTTGAAGCCGCGGATTTCGGGGTTTAATTTTGTCGGAACTACGCAGAAAAAACCGCTGGGAGGTGAAGCCACCACAAGTACCTCAACGATCATCCCCCGGCCCAGTGAGGACGATGAAGATGGTGCAGCTCCTGCTGGTGTTGATCCACGACCTCGAGGAACTACATCCTCAAATGCGGGCAGCAAAAAATCTTCCATAACGAGCTACTCGGAGCGAACTACAGGTGGAACAGCTTCGCCACTTAATCTCTCACCCACCGGTGCGAAAAGAACGGTTACGCAAACGAAGTCGCAATTTTCCTTTGGTGAGGAGGGGGTGTACGGCGAACTCCGCACGACAACCGATGAGCACCACGACAACAACGATCACGAGCAATTGCACGACGAAGTGCGGGAACAGATCGCGAACATCGATAAGGTTTTGAAACACGAGGAATCTACGTTGAACAGTCGCGACTTCCGCAGCCTGATTCGGCGCGAGGAGGAGGACCATTTACGCGGCCTGCCCTCGTTCGTCCACAAAGCGAAAGCGGGGCTGAAAACCGCGGTGACTGGTCTGTCTGAAGTCGGCGACAGTAGTACAACGACCCGGGATGGTACTAGCTTAACCGACGCATCATCAGTCGGAAGGAGGACCGGCGACGGGGAGAAAATGTTTCGCGACGCGGCGGAAGGTGTGAAACTGAAAAGTGAGGAAAGCGTTGTTCCACCCAGGAGTGCGAGTGCCAATAGCAGTGGTGGACGTTCTGGTCCGTCTCAGCAAACTACTACACAAGCATCTTCTATCCCAAGATTGTCCTCAAGGCCGGAAAGTGAAAGAGTTCCCTCGATCCCCAGCGCCGAAGATCGCTCGTTTATCAAATTTCCGTCCGCATTGCGGAATGTCAGCGGCGCTTCCGGATCCCGAGCTACGGGTGGTGTCCCGAGTGCGTTCAAGGACTACAGCTCGGCCGGGGATTCGATACTGCGCTCGGACGACAGTACTATGATCCCCTCCTCGGGAGTAGCTGCACCTGGTGCACAGCCGACCAGCAGCGGGATGTCGTCCAATATCAGCAGTTATGCCTCGCAGAACAGTGTTGACTCGCGAATCACAGAACAAGTATCGCAGATGAACAAAGACAACAAACGGGGTGGAAACATCAATACGAATACGTCGAATAGGCCTAGCTCCTCGGCCGCCAGCATTCTCGACGACTCCCGCGTGACGGAGCAAACGCAGAACTATCATGCGCAAAATTGATATCTTCGTGCCCGTACTGATTGCACTCGTGCGTGACAGGTGTGTCTTTTTACTAGTCAGCGACATACTCTTGTTCGTTGATTCTGGAAAACGAAAAGCTTGTGGTGTAATTAGTACAAACTCACACGATATTATTTTTGAACTGCATAAGAACAAGCGAGGCACCACCACCACTGCGGCTACATTCACGTTCGGCACTACCGTTCTCTCCGCCCCAGGAACTGCAGCTGGACAAAGGGACAAGGAGGGGGGTGCGACGGTAGTACACGGTGTAAAACAAGGAGAACTACACCCGGCAGGGCACACGCATACAGCTACCTTCGGGGATAGCGATGTTGAGGCTGCTGCTGAACAACAGCAAAACCGTCAAACCAATAACAGTAAGTCGGAGATGAATTACGTGGAAGGCGAGCACCATCGGGAAAGGGATGGCTCAACATCAGGGTTCCAGTGGTCATCCTCCTCCTCATCCGCTTCGGGGAATGATTCTAGCAACGGGGTGGACGACGACGTGGCAGCTCCCGTGGGCGTCGTGAGGAACAAGGAAGCGTCGAATCGCAGGGCAACTCCTGATTTCGGTACAACCACGACTGCTTCGCCTGCTCTCATTCCGTCACCGTCGATACCAACCAGAACCATCGTCTCGACCAGCCCGAACAGCCGAAAACCCGGTGCAGTTGATGCGCAGGAACGACCCAGAAGTAGAGGAATGACAGCCCCGAAAGGTGTTAGCATTCCCAGTAATACCATCACATCTATCTCGCCCCACATGTCCGCGGCAGCGCGTCTAGCGGCACGGCGGTCGGCGGCTAGAGCGAAAGCGACTGCAGCTTCGGGCACTGGGAGAGGAGGTAATGTTCCTACTTCTTCATCTTCTACCGGTGTGGTAGATCATGCTAAGAAGACGTCGGCGGGGGATGATGTTATGTAGGGAGCGGTCGGAGTGAACCTGAAAACCAGGAGCCTGTTACCTCCAAAATACACAGCTTCGAAATTGACTTCGTTTTAGGCTTTACAGAAACAATTGACATGAACTAATCACAGCTAACACTAACGTAAACTAATTTTTGGCTTGCTCCTTATTATACACAGTTTCTTGAAAATACACCTTCTGGTAGAAGTTGGCAGTTACTTGCTACAGAAGTTTGAAATTGAAAAATGCGGACTTGAAACCTTTCTTGACTGATTTGAAAACCTGTATCTGAAGTTGATATTGACAGCTATTTCGCTTCTCCTGAAAAATTTGCACATCGATCGATCGTCGCCGTGGTTACGACCAGCACCAGCAGTCTTGCGGAGATCGAAATTCAAATTGACATCTACGTTTGGCTTTGGACAACTACTACTACATTGAAATCGAAAATTAGTTTTGGATGATTGATGAAAAGATATGACACGGTGGAGCCATGGACATGGTCATGGACATCGTGTTGGTCGACTGCGCCTGCCACGTCATACGCAAGTACAACGGGTTTCGCTCCGGCATTGCTCAGTAAGTCGGCTCTATTTCGTTCTACTTGCTCTATCGTAGACTCGTTTTCGCGCTGCGTCATCGTTATTTCGATATTGTTGAGCTCTTATTTCGTGGGTAAAGCTTTCGTGTCTTTTCAGCAGCGGAGGGCTGGTCGAGCTCGAGGGTGACAACATAATCGTTCTTCACATTTCGTGAATCGTGGTCATCTTCACGTAGCGACGCTGGTTTTGTGTAAACGTGCTTGTCATAAACATCATCTCATCAATTTTCCTCTGCAGCAACACGACCACAGGCGTTTGGCCGATTTAGTTTTTGATTCTGCTGCTGAAAGAGAAAATCGAAGAAAAAGACTGTAGTGTACGAATAGAAAACCGCAGTCAACTACAGGAACAATGGCCTCCGCCTTGATGATCTGCGGCGGTGGCGTGCTGACGCTGCTTTTTTTGAAATTCCTGGGCCAGTCAGTGAAGAAAAAGCGGAAAGCGACGGGTTCGAAGTACCAAGCAGGTGGCGGTGCTGCACGGGGGAAGAAAAAATGAACAGGAGGATATTGCTGTAGTTGCTGGCCGTCGTGAATTTCTCAAACAGAAGATAATTTTTCAAGAAAGCTAGTTATCGAGCTAGTCGTGTTAACCAGTATCGTCAGTCCGATCTCGAACAGGTAAAGCTCAAAAGTGTGGCTTTGATTTGACCCTTGTTCATCTCTTGATGACTTCGAGTGTCGTCTTAAAGTAAGATTGTTCTTCGAGTATCGGCGTACCCAGGCCACGACACTACCGAGGCGACGTCATGCATGTATACGAGTGCGATACTTTTGCAATTCATAGGGCAACAACCGTGGCGAAAAAAGCTTTAGTACAACAACATCGGTGTACTTACTATGGTGAGCTTCGGATTCGGTTATATGTACAACTAGTCGGTATCATTTCAGTTGTCGTGCGCGCGGTGCCATCATATTTGACAATCTATGAAAATAAGCTATACCTAAAGCAAATACTAGGCAAATTAATATAACTCCCAGGCCGCTGCTCCTCGCATGAAGTGTTGCTAATACCAACATTATTTCTTGTTATCTTGAAGAACAACTAACTTACTTTTTCGCTTCTTCACCTGTACTTGAGTATTTACTTAATTTATCTTTCCATTATAAAGTGCAACTTCTATCGCGTGCTCGCATAATCATGTTGCGCATCACAGGGCTCGCCGCGCTTCATTTTTTCAACGGCCTCTCAACAACATTTGGGGTCGGGATGAAGTTGTACGGCCAAGGCATTAGCACCTTCAAGGAGCCTACTTTCCTGCAGCAGGAAGAACAAGAAGCACAAGGTCAGCTACACATGCACCAGCGTCATGAGTTATTTCTTGCTGATCCTTCTACTCCTTCTTGCCCAGACCAAGCACCGAGAGTGTTCGTGTATGGCTTTCCGGATAAGGAGTTACTAAGTCACGGGACACGTGACATCGTTTGGCGGGAGGATGCGTACTGCGAAAGAGAATTCCCGTCTGGCTCGGCCGAGGAGCGCGATTGCGTCTTCGGTCCGGAGTTCTCCGTTAGGATCGACTCGCCGCCAGCCAACGTGACGCTCCGTGCCACTGACCAGTTTCGAAATGGCCGCATCTTCCAATCCCGCCTGGTGCGCTCGGCTTGCAAAGTCACAGATCCCATACGCGCCGATGTGTTTTTCGTGCCCATTTGGCGCGAGAATTACAAACCGAACCGCATCGAGTGCCCGACGGCAGACGAAGTTTTGGCTGCTCTTCCCTACTTGTCCGACGAAACGGCGAGCAAGCACTTTCTGATGTCTCCGCGTGTCGGGGGATTGTGGGACGACGTGTGCCCTTTTTGGAATAGCGAGAACCCGCTGCTCCAGAAAATCCGAAAGATGGCCCTGGAAGACACAGCCTGCGGCAAGTACGGAGGCCCTGGAAGAAACCGCCCGGAGCGTTCTATTCCGTATCCGACCCTTGGTGGCGGTTTGAGCAGTACGCAACTCGCCCACCTGTTTGCCGTCGCCGATAAAGCGCAGGAAACCGGCCGCGAGTTCCTGGTCATGGCCGCTCTGGGGAAACGCATTGGCATTGCCTCTGCGCGCGTGCGCGACGTTTGGAATCAACACTGCCACGACAGCGACCATTGTATTGCGGTGGACCCCACGGTGGAGGGCATGCTCCCTGGGTTGGTCCAAGCCATGATGAAGTCCACCTTTTGCTTGCAGCCGGAAGGAGACACTCCGTCTCGCAAGGGGATGCTGGACAGCTTGGCGCTGGGATGCATACCGGTGCTTTCGCACCGGAAACAGCACACGCTGTGGCGGTGGCATCTGGGAGACCACGACTGGGAAGATTTCTCTGTGCTGGCGCCAGATTCCACGCAGGCGGCACACGCAACCACTAGGGGCCATACATCCCCGGGGGAAAACCACCCAGCCGGCGAGGACGGGGGGCAAGAGCAAGACCAAGCAACTGTCGGCGAGGCAACATCCCAACGTTCGTGGTGCTGTGGCGATGGCGAGAAGAAATCCCCTCCAGCAGTGGCGCAGACGCTGATGGAAACTGGATCCGGCGTTAACAATATCGTAGAGTTCCTGAAGACCATCAACGCGACCACGATCGCCAAACTGCAGGCCGGCGTGCGGAGTGCGCGGACGAAAATCATCACGCACTGGACCGACACCGACTTGAACGACGCAATTACGGTCACGCTGAAAGCCATACAGGATGGCAAATGAAGAGCAGAAAATGTTTTAAATGGCAAATACGGCTCATCAACATCATGATTGCGTTGCTGAGGATCTTAAGGCGTTGGATATCTATCACTGTCATCTGTTGGTTTTATTATTATTGACGCATTTTAATTTTTTTTTTCTCTTCTGTTGAGCACTTGCGCCTTCGATCCGAATTTTTTGCACACCATCTTCGGAGCAACTCCCGCCGCATCTAGATAGGCGCTAGCGCGCGAAGTTTTGCAAAAAGTGGGTCGCGCTGTCTCCGGGGGGCGTGCCCTGGTCTCACTATAATAAACTTAGCAGGGAAAGGATCCAATGCGCCGCATTCAAAAGGTTGGGACGAGCTTTGCCTTGCTTAGCTCGCCAAGGCGTAACGCTTGACCTGTGGAACTTCATTCAACGAGCGGAGTGGTTCGAGCCCACTCAAGCGTGATTACTGCGCAATCAGTATGGGTCGGAGGTCAGAGCGTTAGTATTGCGAGCCTTAAGCGTGATCGCGTGGCCGATCCTTGACCTCCAGGCCAAAGAATAGGACAAACAAGTCCCGGCTCCTGTGTGCGTGCTGGTAGTTCCGCCCTGTTCCTCGGAATGTGCGAAACATGCCAGCCCCCGAATGAAGCAAGGCCCAATGATCCCGAGCGAGGGCTTTCCACACTTGAATGACGAAAAAACCTGGCCTCAGTCAACGACGTTACCACTAGGGTATCAGGGCAGGCTATTCCTGCCGCGCGTTGGAGGAGGGAGCTGTCCCGAGCCCCGCTCGAACTAATGCTAATCATCATTGTTCTTTTGTTCGGTGATTTTTCATCTTCTGGAAAACCAACAAAGCGATTGAGATTCGATGACGACGAGAGCAGGCTTGATGTAGAGTGTGGTCTTGTGAATGTTGTTGCACGTGAACCTTCGGAGAACTTGGATTTTTGGTTTTCGTCGTGGTCCTTGTCGTGCAGAGATAGCAGAGCTGCATCCTTGTACTAGTTGAAGTTGTCACGGTTTGATTCACTCACGACTGAGAGAAGCCAGCACTCAAGTAGTGTCGATGCTCCTCTGCTAGGACCAGGACGGCGAGAAGTGATGTCTGAGTAAGATATTAATCAGACGAATCATCGCCCTTTCTTCAAGATGCCACCACTCAGCTGCTGCCACGACCGAGGGCCGGACTTATCCGAGACCACCTTCAGGAGCACAGCTCCGTGTAATTCGTCATCTTCGCCCAGCTCTACTAGTTCGTCGAGCAGTGCGAAAGCAAGATATCGACATGGAGAAATGAGGTTTCGAGCAAGAAGAACCCCCGCCGTTTTAGGTGCAGCAGCCTGTTGGACAACCGCACTCCTTCCCAACATCCAGGAAATCTTGTTTCAGGCAAATTTGAATTTCCACCAAAATCTTGTCGCCGCAAAGCAGCACAGGAGCACAAGGAAGAGCAGCGAGCACCACCAACAGGGACGAGAAAAGCAAGAGTCTCTCCTCGATGCTGCGTTAAGCTCCGTGAAGAAGAGCGCAGAAGACCTTCTCCACTGGCGCGGCGAGGGACAAAACTTTCGAGTACACAAAAAAATGATCGTCAAAGTGAAGAAGCTATCCTGTGCAAAAGTATCGTACTCGTAGTAATTGCAATCATGCATGACAAATTGCCCATCTTAGGCAAATCAGCATTACAAATTGCACTTTTCTCTTTGAAAAAATTTGTAATGCAATCTATACTAGTACGATACTTTTGTAATGCATAGAAGCGGAAGAGGAGCAAAAAACGGAGTGGTGCAAGAACCGCCGCGGCTGGTCGAAAATCATCATCCTCTTCCACCTCTGCCGGCAGAGTCTACTCGTCCACCTCGAGTAGTAGTAGAAGTGGCCGATTGCAAGATGGGCATCGTCAAGATGAACGCCAGCAGCTTCGAAAGATGAACAAGAAACAGAGAAGGAAAGCCGCGAAAGGAGCTGCTGCAGCAGCAGCAGCAACAGCTGCTGCACAGATGAGAGGTCTTCAGAAGAAGACCTTGAGAAGCGAAAAACTACTAGTACGCGAAGACGAGAAAGATGGTAGTGGGAGTGAAGAGGAGATTCCGGATGAAGAAGTAGACAAAATGATGAACGAGAATAGCGAAACATTGCATCCGGACGAGCCCGTGGGGCTGGACGCCACGACAAGCACAACGAGCACTTCCACGACAAGCACAAGCACGACTTCTACTACGACGACGAAAGCCGGAACGTCTACAGGAAGTTTTTCTGGCGCGTCAATCCGGATGCCGGGCCCTGCCCCTGCGCCAGCTCCGACCTCCTCGTCTTTGGTGCAGCACGATTGGGACGATGGGGACAACTCGACCGAAGCACCGCAAAGGACCACTGCAGGAGCAGTACAAATACAAGACGCGGATGACACAAACTCGACAACGATGTCGCCCCCAAAGGATGCTGCTGGACAACATCAAGGAAGCTCCTCGTCAGCCTACCTCACAACCGCACAAAATAACGTCTTCCACAACCTGACCAACCGGAGCAGCGAGCAGATTGGCGAGTCCATCAGCACAACATCAAGTTCTACTACTTCCACAACCGCTGCGACAACGACGACATTAGCTGGCGGCGATTTTTACACGCCTGAGGCGATGGTGCTGGCAAGGAATAATAAGGCGGGTGACGATGAAGACGATGAAATAAATCGGACACAATCCTACCTGCAGAAGCAAGACGTGGTGATTCGCCGGAGGATTCCGGTGAGTCAATACGGGCAGAACAACCTCCAAGGGGCTCCTGTGGCGGGTGGACAGCAAGTGCTGCAAGCAGGTGCAGGGCCAAGCTATCCGCAGCCGGCGCTAGTAGTGCAAGGAGGTAATGGCTACGCTGCGCAGCCACCGCCGGCGCTATACGAAGATCCGCAGTTTCTCGCAACGGCCTCAGACGGGCAGCAGTTGGTGCAGTCGAACCTCCTCCAGGGAACAGTGAATGGCATGGTCAAAAATGATGTTGTCCCGCAGCAAAATAATCAAGTCCCGCAAGAACAGCAGCAGCTACAATCCCGTCAGCGTGTTTTCGCCACGGTGAGTACTACCGGAACGCCAAATGGACCGCAGATTCAAGTCCCGCAAATGTACAACAACCCAACGACAACTAAGCAGTTTGCAATCAACCAAGACGGATTGGAAGATGAGGAACAGCTTGACGACTGGCCAGCAACTACGAACAGCTACGAAGAGGATGGGGAGTACGAGGACAGCTACGATAGCGGGGAGGACGATTACGATTCCGGTGAAGACGCAGCTTATCTAGAAGAGCAAGGCGATGACAGCGACGAAGACGATAGCACGAATAGTACCACGACGGGGTTTGTCGACACGAACACGTTTCGGGAAGAATGTACTTGTGTTTTTCTCGACTTTTTTCGGAAGTGAAAAATGGCCATGGCGATTAAGAAGTTGTACGGAACTTCCGGTATCGCTTTTCGAAGCGGCCTCACCGAGATGAGAAATAAAAAATCGTGCATGATGCGCATGCCATATTACCCATTCTTGATTTGGAATCACAACATACAACAGGTGATGCCGCGACACTGGTGGCCGCCTGGAAAGCTTGTGGGATCAAGGACAGTTCGCTGAAAGATTACAAAGCGGGCGAAAACACCAGCGATTTGGTGTGGGAAGTGAAACAAAGTACTGCTACTGTGTTGAAAAAGTCTGCTCAGATGATTTGCGATTCTGCCAAACCATTTTGACGTGCTCGGAGTCCATTGTGATGCCAAGCACACTTTCCTTCTGCAGCCCTAATATTTCTGAATCCAAAAGAAAAAACACATTCTTATCAAATACAGCCCACCTCTGCAACACCATCTGCATGTTGGCCTCCGAGATCTGCGCAGACCTCACCGGCCTAGCCGTATCAAATGTAAAAATGTCTGGGTCTGGAAGAATGCAACTTGTGATGCTCATGCTGCATTTGGATGTCTAAAACTAAAAAATTTGTGTTGCATGAGCAGCAAAAGGAATCTAATTTCTGCTACGCGGAGAGGGCATTTGTCATGCAGAATAGGCATCAAGAACCCCTCAAAAAACCTGTGATGCTAGGTCATGCATCACAGAGACCACGGCTCATGCAAATCGTGCATCACAAGTCTCAGAACCTTCCAGACCCAGACATTTTTACACTTGAGAAGCCGCCCGGCGGTACGACGAAGTTACCTGCTCGCGTTACTGGAACCGGGTGTCGGAGGAATCCATAGTGGTCACGGAAACCAACGACTATCGAATAAAAGAGTGTTAACTTTAACGGTTTTCACAGATGGCAGTCATGCATTACAAATTTTGCCTTCCGTGCATGGTACGCAATACAAATTTGCGCGCCTCTTCAGATGCATCCCTGCATCACAAATTCCGTTAACGTTAGCACTTTTTCTTGTGATAGCGACGCGTCGTCCAAAGCCATGTTCTTCGGGTGGAGACTGCAGCTGCTGTTCACCTTTGTGTTCCTGCTGTTTTCGGTCAGCGGCTTCGGGGATCATGATCATGGAGGGTTCCTCGGTACTACAGCAGCCTCGTCGGTCGGAAGGAGCAGGCAAGTGCAGGGGGTGTGGTGATCAACATGGTGACAACTGTCATCGAAGAGCTCGAAGATCATCGAACATTTACAGGCGAGCCGCGAACAAATTCTAAAGTGAAAGATTGTTTTGTTATGACGATTTGTTGAACTAGTACCCAGTAAAGGCTTTTCTTGCTGCTTGAGCTTTCAACTCTTGTACGATTACACCAGATTTTAATGAATTTCAATTTTCCGAGAAACCAATACTAACCGATAATTTAACAAACTAGTCACAGAAGCAACAAATGCACCAAGAAATGTAGAATTTCGATTCATCGGAATCAAAGAACGGGTCCGCGGTCCTGCTCCTGCGGGCTCGACACTAGAAATGAACTTGTATCAACGCGTTAAGTCGAGAAACAAATGAAAAAAGATCCAGGTTTATAATTTGCGACGAGCTTGTTCTGCCAACACGTCGGAGATGAAGTGGCAATACGCTTCGAGCGCCGTCACAGCGATTGGTGTCTACTCCGCTTGTTCACAAGAAAGAATGACAGACTGCCTAGAACATCAGAGGCCGTATGCGTGAGCGCGGAGCCGGACTACAACGCATATTCGGAGCAGCAATGAGGGAGAGTCCCGTCTGCTTGTGAAAAAAAAGAGCATCGTTTTTTGGACGAGCGGAAGCTGCTTGGGAACGTCGCTTTTTCGCAAAAATGTGCAAAAACCATTTTCTTTATTGAATGAGTGCGCATTTTCGTCCACGGACGTTGAGCAAGCCTTTATCATTATCTTGACGGCCAAACCTTCAGCGTAGGTGCTGTTGACCCTATGATGATGATCATGCACGCGATATTATAACATCAGTGCCCAACGCGAGCGCCAGGCAGGGGGAATTCTTGAAATGACGACGAGTTGTGTAGCCAAATCGGCGCGAGGTGTCTTGCTGCTCTTCCTCACCTCATTTGCTCTAATACCGGGCGGTGTAGTTTACGGGATAGAGAGCAGCCGCAGCGCAGGAGATCTTCCAGCAAGTTCAGGTGGAACAACTACCATTTACAACATTCCTCCACCAGAGCTCGATGTTGGCGGTCACGTCAGATTCACTGCGGACGAAATCGAGGGGGAGCTTCCCGCAATACCAAGCTTTCTCATCACAAAAGCAGGAGAAAAAGCAAGCAGAAGCACCAAAGAAGAAGTTGGCATCCGTGGTGACGGGCGACTGTTGCGCGCGGAAAGCAAGACGTCTAGGACCACATCTTTTTCACAAGTGCAACGGGAAGGCGGCCAGACGGTGCTCCTTCAGGAAAACAACCAAAACGAAAACAAGAACCCTCCAATAGCAATAGCAAACGCAAAGGGCACGTCCGAAAAGAAACTCTTCGAAGAAACGAACGCAGCCGCATCGAAACAGGCACGGCACGACTTCTCTCGTCGGCCCGCCGCGGGTCACTCTTCATCCCCAAACCAACATGGCATAACAGCTCAAAATGAAACTGAGGCATCGCTCGTTGTCGCCAGCAGGACGAGTAGTAGAAAAACTAAACAATCACACAGAAGTAGTATAACAAGGAACAGCATCGACCCCGAAAACCCGAAAAACCCGACCTGGTGGCAGTGGCAGCTCGTTTGGGTCGAAACCCTCGGCGGGCACAACAGCGAGGACAAGTGCCGACTCCAAGTCCCATTAGCACAGGATCAAACCAACCAGTGGTACACGGATTTCAAGACCGCAGAGCAACACTGCAGCTCCAGTCTCCTCTGCACCTACGTCCACGACCACGATGGGAATGCATTGCACGCTGCCCGCCTGGACCTCGACGCGGACCCGGTGAAGTTCCAGACGACGCCAGCAAACGACCACTATCGCATCTGCGACATGTCCGTGATGTCGACACAGTACGAACACGCGTGGAGCCCGAGCCACAATCAGCCGGCCGCCAGTGTGGAAAACACGCTGTCGAATCAGGGGCAGGGAAACGCGAACAACTACGATCTCGCTCTGAAGAAAACCAATGTGCAGCTCCCCTTTGACCAGTTTTTCCCGATCATGCACGAAGAAAAGTGGAAGTTCGCGCCGGTGTGGGTCGCGTTGTTACCCGATGAGGAGTACCGGAAACTGCCGCTCAACTGTCACATCGACAACAAGGGGGGAACGTCCCACACGATTGAGATATCCACAGTAAATTTCCCGTACACGTACAAATTCGGTCTCTGCATGACAAAACTTGGCTTCCTCGATCCTAGTTTAGCATGACAAGTTTTACGCTCCTAATTGGCGAAATTTGTGATGCACCTTGTACATGTACGGGAAATTTGTATTGCATATGAGACGGAAAACGCGTACTGGTTCGCGCCGGAAGACGCCATGAAGGAGTGCCTCGTCACGGCGGAATGCCTATCAATTGCAAAGATGTCTGGGTCTGGGAGATTGCGACATTTGCCATGCTAGTCTGGTATGACTCTGAAATCTGTATTGCGCGGCCGCGAGGAGCTCCTCTTGCCTGTCATGCAAAGACGCAGGTTGGTTCTCATGCGGAGTACGCAACTCAGAACCACGGAAAAACTTATCATGCGGGGCAGCGCAATACAGAGCGCTCACTCTTCCCTTCCTTGCATCACAAGTTTCCAGACCCCGAGGACATGTTTGCGATGCATAATGCCTGTACGTGTACGACCACGGGTGCCAGTCGCGCATGTTTGACGCGTACGACGGGGAAATCTCCGAGTCCGGGTATCACAAGAAAAAGTGTTAACGTTAACGGTTTCTTTTCACAGATTAGGATTACAGCCAGGCATTACAAATATAGCCCAATATGCATGCTCTGTATGACAAATTGAAACTCTGGCACGTTTTGTGATGCAATGTTGCATCACAAATTTGAATTTTGTTAACGTTAACACTTTTTCCTGTGATACCGGGGGCCTGAAAAAGATGCTCATCGTCCAGGAGCCCGCGCACGAAAACGCGTGGCGGATTTGCGGGGACGAAGAATTGGAAGAAATGATGTCAAACAGCAAAGCGAGCGGGTGTGCGTGGAAAAAGACCTCGTTCAAAAAGATAGAACAGGTCGAAGAACAAGCGGCTGCGCGAAAAACTACCGGGGGGAAGAACACGGAGGACAACACCGGGACCTTTATGGTCGTGAACATGGTGTTTCTGGTTGTCGTGCTAATCGGGGTTTTGGGGGCGGTGTACTTCATGATGGAAGGGAACAAGAAACCCGACGACAGCGAGGAGGAAGGCGACGGGGAAGAGGAGGACGAAGAAGATCCGCTGCGCGCAAGCCCCGCCGCGTTCAATTTGGCGGGCGGGGGGAAATCTATCCTGCCGGGCGCGGGTACGAAATCTTCGTACGGAGCTGGGACAACGATGAACAGGTCTTCTGCGTACGGCGCCACGAGGACGGCGGGCGCCACGAGGACGGCGGGCGCGACGAGGACGGCGGGGGCGACGACTACCGCAGGAAACAAGAGCTCGTATGCGGGAAAGTCGACGGTCGGCAACGCTACTAGTGCGTTTAAGAGTAGCGCCGGAGCTTCTGGTGTGCAGAATGCGTCAATGTTTAAGAGTAGCGGTTTTTAGGTACTGAGAAAGAAAGTTTTGATGTACGATCAGTGAAGATGTTGAACGCCACACCTGTAGCACACGAACAAACCGTTTCCGTTTCAGAACAGAGGCTAGAACTCCAGAACTGGATCATGATCATGTAGTATAGCCAGATCGCCAAGAATACCTATGCCAATATTTTCGTATTCGTGTGAACGCGATGTAATATTGCCTGCTAGGAAGGCCAGTGTTCCAGCGTGCAAGAAGCGTGTCGCCGTTTCCCGTTCCCGTGGCGGGTGTTGCGTCTGTCGGGCGACATCCGTGCTTTTTACTCCGCGTCAGCAAGGATATCTGTGCTCTTTCCTCACCAGCGCGGACCTGTGTGGTTTTTTGCAGTTTAGAAAACCCAGGGGAATTTTTGAAAAAGCTGGCAGCTTCGGAGCGAATCCGGTGCCGCGGAACGTGCCGGCCTGTGGATGACATAATAACTGAGGGAAAGCGCCGACGTCGTCTACAAATGGGGCGAGATATATGCGGACACCGGCCCGATGCTAGAGACGGAGCGCGCTGGGGGGGTTGCCGTGCTCCTGGGCCCCGGCATGGTCATCGTAAAGCGAACGGGCCCGGGTTCTTTCCAGTCTGGCAAGCCAGGCGGCCGCGCCTGGCTGGCTACGTTGGAAATCTTCGGAAATACCAAATCGAAGAAACCCCCGGTAGGCCGCAGATCAATCAGGCGGCCGCGCCCGCGCGCCCGCTTTCGGGGAGTTCCGACGGCCTGCGGCAAGATGGGGCGGCGCTTCGTCGAAACAGTCCGCGGCGGCCCGTTCTGTGGGCCGCGGCCTTGCCCTGTTGCCTGGTGGTTCAGCGTTGCCGACGGCGGGTGGCGGCCAGGCCGAGGGCGCCAGCCCGCCCTGGCGGGGCGGGGCGCGGCGAAAATAAGAAAAGAGGAGGAGTGTGCTCGCGCGGCGCCCTGTGCGTTCCATGGGGCCGCTTCGCGGCTTGGGGAGGATGGGTTGCGTTGTGTCGGTGGGGTGTTTCGTTGGCGAAAACAGAGCCCAGCAAGGAGCTTGAAGATGCGGGAGCATTGGCACGGGTTTCAGCCACCGGGCTGCTTACCCACCCTGCTGGTGCGCAGATGGCGGACCCGTTTCAGGGCATTCGTTCAAGCAGTGCCAGAAGGAGCGCGGCCGCCGAGCCAGGCGCCACAACGGCGGCAGCTTCCACAAACTCTGGCTCTCGCATTGCAATGGACAAGGATACGACGCCCGCAACAGGCAGGGGAGGGCTGGGCTTGCGCGACAGCCACTGCGCGAGCTTTGAAGTGTGGCGGAGGGCGCCGCTGGTGAAACTCTACAAGCTGCATACCCCGAGGACAGGAAGCCCCTCCCTGCTACTGATGTTGGGGATTTCCCCGGGCCTTCTTCTCGGGATTGGGGCAACCCTCGGGATTTGCGCTGAGTTCCCTCATTGAGGCGCCGGTCGCGCGGTTTGTGTGTTGAGTTGCTGCCCGCCGTCGGGGGGCCTCCCTGCCCGCCCTGGTTGGGGGCGGGCCGCCGATATGGCCGGGCGCGTGGCCCCGGGCGCGCGGCCCATTCCGGCGCGCCCGCGCGGCCTGGGGCCCCCCGTGTTCCTTTCCTGGCTAAGTGTGGGCCGCCCCCTCCGGGCGGCGGGCCTGCCCGCTCGTTTCCAGCGTATGGCGCTTGCGCCGCGCGTAGTCGCCGGGCAGGCCGACGCGCTTTGGCAGAATGCAGCAGCGCCACGGGCCGTGGCGGAGCGGATTCCGGTTCCCCGCCCGTCGTCCACTCCTTGGGGGTGGCGCTGGTTTGGTCACGTCAGCGAGCGCTCGCCCCTCTGGTGTCAGCCGCTAGACATAGACTCGGGCGAGCCTGCCTGTGGAGAATGCGCTTACCTACCGCTTCCGTGTGACCACGTGGAGTGCGGGTCTTCTTGTAGTGTAAGCGCGTGCGTACGTTGTAGAGCCCGTTGCCCCGCCAGGTGGAGATGATAATGCCGAGCATGTTGTGTGTGTTCATTTAGAAAACCGCGCCACGCACGGGCATGGGCCGGCCGCCGTTTGAGCCGGAGATGGATAGATCAAGTGTAGAGCGAGCAACGTCGTAATCGTGAGCATCTGTCTGCAACAAAGCTGCGCAGCATTTTCGGTTATCTTTGCATGCTGTCGGTCACCTCTGCAGGGCAACTCTTGCTGGTCGGTCGTCTCGTTCCTTTCGAACCCTTTTATGAGTTCATCAATAAAGAAAAAGGTGTAATCTTCGTACAAGCACCAATGGTTCTCGTGCATGACCTTGCCGTAATTACTTTTCTCCATCGGTCTTGTAGTCACAAGGCGACATTTTGTCGGTGTAATGATTTTTCACCGTGCAGCAACCCAGGACGTGGATTCTGGCAATTTCGTTTCGCTCGAGTATTCACTCCTCTTCGGTATGTCGTGATGAAAATGAGTATGATATTCTTCCGTGTAGATATCCTCTAATTATCCAGGAAGCAGAACATGCTCTGTCATATGATGCCCATTTCGATACCCCACATCAAGCGTCCCAAGTAACTACATTATTTCACCCATGACATTTCTTCTTGCCGTTGTCTTTAGTTGACTGACAAGTTACATGGCCCATTTTTGACCATGTCACAGGTTGCCTCGTCATGTGACATGCGGTAGAAGTTTTCCCAATTCAGGGCAACTAGGTCTCCGCATCATTTTTGCAGCACATCTCATGATAATTAGAACGAATTAAGGAGCTGAACACTTACTTTTAGCTATGGGCGGGAGGAGCAAGACCGGTGCTGACAACGTTGTCAGAGGACCAACCGGAGTCAAAATGCCCGTCCGAGCCGCCGACGACATCAGGGACAGAAACGCTTTACATGGAGGTACAACGGCAACACAAATCTCAATGGCGATGAGAAAAAACATCACGACGCAACTTCCCAGCTACGATCCGGTAAACGACAAGTACTTGCTGCTCGTTTTCTCCGAGACCGTCACGGAGGAGATTTTTGTGAAAGAGGAAGCCGAACAACAAGCGCAACGAACAGTAGACACGGAGGATGACGAAAGGGAAGATGTAGGTGCAGGAACTCCTACATCGAGCGACGAGGATCAACTTCACAGTCGAAGTAGATTCCGCCCCAAGGGTGAGACGAAATCCTCCGCCGCCCACGTGTACATCTGCGCCACCGACGCGCGCATCCAGGAGGGGCTCTGGGTGACCCAGTCGGATGTTCTCAAAAGGACACAAGCCGCAACATCTTCTTCGCAGGTGCTCCAAGCGACGAACAGGCAGCAACCTCGCACTAGCAGAAGCAAGCGCACTTCCCAAAACACCGCTGCGAACCTGCAGATCGGGGGCACAAGCGGTTCGTCTTCTGCCCCGAAAGTTCCCGTCCGGTACCACAAGGAGATCCTGTTCGAGGTTGGAATGGCCCGCGGGAAGCTGTTGCGGACGAAAGTGGAGCACAGGATCTTGTTGCCAATCTCCGCCGCGGTCGGACACGTGTATCTTTTTGTGCATGATGTGAAAGCGTCCGAAGCTGGTGCAGGACCAGGAGCAGGTACAACTAGATCTACAGTAGCTGACGGTGCAGGTCGTGGAGACGGACGAGAAGAGGACCGAAGAGCCGCGTTTTACCGAGATCGCAACCGGATTTCTCAGTGGTCCCCGATTTCCTTTTTTATCGTGCAGAACTTTGACGACTTTGGGGGTGATTCCAACGCGGTTTTGGCACGACCAGGGTCACTTTATTCGGAGTTGATAGAACTACTGGCGTCGAAGATGCAAACTTCTCCAGGAGCGAATTTTCATCACATGCTGAACAAGACTACGCTTGGGGACAATGAGCAGCAAAGGAAAGAACCGTTCCAAATGGGCAGCTACAAGCAGCACCAGCACCCTTTGCTCTTCCCCCCGGCACAAGAACAAGAGAACACCGCCGAGAGCGTGAACAACACCAAAAAGCCCCTGTTCAACGTTCCCGCGATTCGGCTGGTCTTTGAGAAAAATTTAGATTCCTTTTCCAAAAACCAGGACAAGCTGGAGCACGACCGCGCGCTGCCGAAATCCTTCTTTTACTTAGGAAGCGTACAGAACATCAGTTATCGCCTTTTCTACCACAGTGTGGAACAAGGGTTGCACTCGAAATGCTTGATTCTGCGGGGGTCCGAGGCTTTACCGCAATTTTTACAGCAGAAATACCCGGTCGCGGTCTTGTGGAAGGAGATCAAAGACTCGGAGCAGCAAGCCCTGCAGTCCGGAATCTACCGAATGATCGAAGATTTGTACGCGAGCTGGCGGAGGATTGTGGAGGAGGGGGAGGAAAATAACAGTCCGGAGGATTTAGTGACGCACCAATTCAGACAGCGCTTGTCGCAACAAAAGTTTTTGGCGTTGCAAGCTAGTAGTACACAAAAACAGAGACAAAGTCAGACTGGGATGAAAACAAGACAATCGCGCAAAACTAGAGCCTCCGCAGCAGAGCAGCAAGCACAAGCAGCTGTCTTACAGGGCACGAAGACGGGCACCAAGCTGGGAACGACCGTGAATCGGACTGACTCAACTGACTCAACTTACATGGGACCAATAATTCCTTTAGGAAAGGGTAGCAGCAGCGACGGAGATGAACCATCCGAAAGCCTGAGTGACGACGAAGAGCATCATGATGAAGACAGTGAAGATCTAAACGACGGTATTAAAACTACCGCCCTAGAGACTGATAACAAGCAGCTCGTGGAGCGCGTCATTCGTCGGCAGAGTCGGCACGGGCTCTTGCGACAGCTTACCTCGCTGTCCCTCCAGCATGGATCGAATCGGGATTTGCTTTACTCGAGAAGCATGGTGTTGAGGGACTCCGCTCGGTCTGGATCCATCAGAGAAAAGCAAGCAGAGAAGCAAAAAGCGGAAGCACTTTTTAGTCGGTCGCACCCGAGTGCTTCCGGGACAACGAGCGGATCTTTGTCTTTTGCGGCGCATCATCAAGTTGTTCACGTGCCGGGGCAGCCTGCGCCGTTGCCGGTATTCCAGACGCCAGTACTGTCCCCGAGACTGGAAATTTTTCGGCACGACTATACCGACAAAGACTTCCGGGTCTCGTCGGAGATGCCGGATTCCTTGGATTCAGATTTGTTAGAAGACATGCAGAGTGTTCTGAAGAACAAAGGTGAAATTGGTGAACAGGACAGCACCGATAAGAAGCAACCACAAGCGGAAGGAGCGGCTTTTGAATCCGCAGGAGAGGGTGATAATGTCATAATGGAAGGGGAAGATGACGACGCAAGAACTACTGGGGAGCCTGTTGGCACCAGTACCGCGAGGACTGCTGGTGGCATGCAACAAAATCGCCGCCGCCGCCGTGTCTCTTGGTCCCAAAACCTAGAAGAGAACGAAAAAATTCTCGCCGAGATTGCCGCGGACGAGCAAAAAGCGCTCGCGTCAACATCTCCTGTGCAACCGAGTGAGATTGGGGATGCGGCCGCCGGGGCGAGCGCGGCGCGAGAGGATTTGCATCGCAACGCGGAGACGGCGAGGAAGGTGTTGCTGGAACTGGTGCAAAGCATCGGGGATTTTTATGAAGAATTGGATGAAGATGATGACGCTCCTGTTAGTTTCCAGCCCGGAGATAGGACCTCCTCTAAAGAAAAGAAGAAGAAAAAACAGAAACCCCTTCACCCCGCCGATCTTGACACAGACAAGCTGGACACGGAGCTGAAGTACGAGCTTCTAACTTTGTTTCGAAGAACGAAGCAGGTACAAATCGAGCAGAACTCAACACATTCCTCTTGGATCAACGTTCCCGATGGCGCCGCCGCGGAAGCGATAGTTTTGGAGTGCCTGGAGGCGAAATTAGACTACAGCAATAAGGGGAAAACCGAAGGCGAGTTGAAAATCTCGGTCAAAGAGCAACTGGCGGTGTGTAAGCTGTTGGTGTTGAGCCTGAGACAGAAATTCGGGTTCACGCGACTGGATTTGGGGAAAATACTGGAAAAGTTCAAGCGAACGAAGATGAAAAATTTGAGAGAGGAACTGCTACCGGAAAATAAGCCACGTAGTACTGTGCGACGACAGAAGCAACAGGAAGACCGACAGAGTGAAGGTGCTGTTGTGCAGCCTTCAGTTGGTGAAGAACAGGAGCACCTTCCTGAAGACGCGGCCGCTGAAGAACCACCTTCCGCCCCTGAACCCGAACAGTTAGACACTGAGCAGCAAAGACTCTTAGACCGAACGCACGATGATGACCACATCACGCATGCTTCTTCTGTAACCGCGAAAAGGACAAAGAATAAGAATATTAACACAAGAACAGGCCCCTTCGAAGCAGAACCAGAACAAGATGCAGAGCAGAAGAAGAGGGAGAAATCGAAGCGGGCCATGCATCGGTTGATCCACGATTATGAACTGCAAAATTATCGTACTCCCTCGTATAAATGCATTACAAATTTTCTTAGCATGAAAAAAAAAATGTGCAATGCTGATTTGCCTTGACAAAGAAATTTGTAATGCAAGACCTGCATTTATACGAGTGCGATACTTTTGCACAGCATAGCGATAAGTTCGAGACAAAACCGGAGTTCAGCTCGATAAAGCGGTACAGCGAAGAAGTGTTAGGGGTGTCTGATAAAAAATCTTCGGAAAATAATAACCCGGACCTAGCGGCGAAGGTCCTAGTGTCGCTTGCGAAACTGGACGACCCGAAGTTTGTTGAACGGTACAATCAGTCGCTGGTGAAGCAGAGTTTAAGGGAGTTAGAACATCATGAGGTTCATTGGGAGGAACACGAGGTGAATAGGATCCAGAAAAGGGATAATACTGCGATTTTGAAGCAGGTACTCGCTATGGAGAAGGATTTAGAGCTACTTGCGGACATGTCGAGCACGGTCAGCACCGACGCGATGATGAGCATGCTCAATAGTGCTCCGAGCGCGTACAAAAGCATAAGGTGATAGATCCTCGTCTTTATTTCTGCAAAGAACAAGAACGTACTTTCGCGTATCAAGATGAAACAACTCAATCAACTTCGAGGGAAAAAATGGTTTTGGCCGGCGCTACATCGCAGCGGCCTTGTTGTTCCAGACCAGTCGTTTTGAAATTCGAAAGACCCTGTTCGTTTTCGTTTCTGTCGCACTTGTTGGCCATCTTCCGTACCCTGTATTCGTGTGATCGCATTGTGTTTGTGATATGATTCGCTCTTCGCCTACAACATGTGATGAGGAAGCCGAAAAGCGATCTGACCCGCAAGGCGCTGGTGGGCCAGTTTTTTCCTACCCTGCGTCTGCCTATGGACCAGAACCAGCCTGACTTCCGACCACGACACTACCTGCGCAGTGACAGCAACCTCAAGGAGCTCGATCCGAAGCGCAGACACATCCCGTCGTATGTGGAGGATTGCGCGGGGTATTTGCGCAAGGAGTGTGGAATAAGCAGTGAGATTCTTGATAAGTTGGTGATGTCACCCGATGAATGTGAAGCCTTGCGCCCAGACCTCAAGGGCCCAAATTCGCTCTACCACAAGAATAAGCGGATTTTTTACGTTCTAACTCGCTGGGCATACATTCGTGAGTGTGTGAGCGATTGGACGAAGCCGGAGAAAGACCAAGGACGCAGAGAGGAACTGCGAGAGGAGTACCTTGACAAATTAGCAATGAAGTATTTTGGCTCAAACAGCGGGGAGAGGCGCACAAGGGCGCAAATCCGGCGGGACGCAGTTGCGCAGGGGCTTGATCCGGCGGTGGACACCATTGCAGCTCTGAACGGCTATACACGACCAACCGGCGCTATTCCAGAAATCTTCAAGCTACGTCGGTGTCCTTGGTGCCCTGCGGATTCGCCGCATTTTCAGGACCCGGAGGAGGAGCCACTGAGCGGTGAGGAGATCACGGGTGTTCCGGACGCCCTCCAGACGCACTGTAAAGACAACCACTCGGTCGTGGAGCCTGACCTTCAATGCCGCAATGCTTTGATGGAGAGGAATGAAGAGGACGATCACGAAAGAGCTACTGCACTCCGGGCGGAAATCATTGCGCGCCATCCTGGTATCCTGAAGGAAAAAGCGAGGAAAGGCAAACCACCGGCGGGAAGGAGGCGCGCGGGGCACGTGCCGCAAATAACCTGTGAGATTTGCTGTGAGCATTTTACTTCAAGCGCTGGCGCGATGGAGCTGCACGCTCTTGCACATACCCGCGGCGACTATGTCAAGTACGGGCAGCTTTGGCGGTATGGCGATGGCGGCGAACGAATTAAAACTAATGAGTTCGTGCCGAGCGAACACATCTGGGATAGCAACCAGGGGCGATATTTTATGGGCTCCAACGCCTACGTGACCAGGTGCCACGTTCCTGAAGAAGCGTGCTACATGACGCGCAGCGGCAAGTTCGGAATCAAATGCAGGAAGTGCGGAACATTCAAGAAGCAGCTGCAGGAGGAGGATCAGCAAGTCATCACGGAGTTCACCCGCTCGATGATGAAACAAGTTGACGACATGCAGAGACATGAGATGGCCTGCAAGGGAAAGAAGGAAGCAATGCCGCCCCAGCAAGCAGATGCAGATGACCCGGCAATTCCCCTGCCACCCAACAGTCTATAGAAACAAATAAGCGCTTACGCTAGTGCTATAGACTATTATAACTCCGTAGTTGAGTAAACCTACCTACCTACCTATATGATTCGCTCTTCGCCTACAACTGTCGCACTCGCCTCTGAGGTCATTTGAGAGTTCTGCTAGTTGCGACATCGTTTTCATCTTCGTGAAATCGTGTTTAGTTTATCATCCCATCTATCAAAATCGAATTGTCGTCAACGTCGCAAATCGTATCGCGATCAGCCCGTGCCTCGTGCACTGAGATTCTTTGCTGCAGTTGCGAAGCCGAAACTCAATAGCTTTCTTCGTCGATGATTTTGGATAGGTTTCTTTGTGCAGAAGTTTGTTTTTGCTTTCATTAAGATCAACAACAGACGAGAATTACGAGCGTACAGAACCTAGGACATCGAGAGACAACTTCTGTTCGTTACCACCACCCACCCACGAAGAGGAACACAAGGACAAAATGAAGAACTCAACAAGGAGGCTGCAGGAAATGCGAGAGCTGGAAAGGCAGCGGAATAGCGCAAGGGCCCAAGGGTACGAAGCGCCTGGAATGCCTGACTTGTCCTCTTTCAGTCGCTCCGGGCGGGGGTCCTCCCCAGGCGGGTCGCAACGAAACCTCCCAGAGGGGAGCAGCGCAGGAGCAGGTTTCGCGAGTGGCAGTAGAGTAGGTGCATCCACTTCTCTGATGACCGAGGACGCGAAATTAGCCCGGATCCTCCAGAAGGAGGAAAAACGCGTGGCGAAGCAGGGAAACAAGCAATCGCCGACAAGAAAAAGCCAAAAAGCGAAAGAAAAGGTTTCCGAAGACAATCAGCACGAGGAAGCGATGGATCTGCTGTTTCCGGCGGGTGATAGAAATTCGCTTGGCGCGCCGGTGGGAACGACGGAAGAGGAGAAACAAGATGGAATAAATGTAGACCAACATCAACAGCAGCACGACCAGCAGGAACCGCAAAAATCACCAACATCTCCCCCTCCCTCCCCAGGAGCTATTGCAGCAGCGGCGGCTGCAAGGGGAGAAGCCCTAACCACACAATCTCGTTCTGCGTCACGCGAACGAGAAGGGTCCGTGTTGAATGCAGATGTGAATGCGACACTGCTTCCCGGGGCGGTGTCTCAGTCTTTTGTTTCTGCTGCACGACCTCCGTCTGCTGTTACAGCACCTGCTCGTGTTACAGTTGAACCGCCCCCGACAACTACCACTAATGCGCTCGACGCAGAGATGAAGCTCGCCTCGCTCGATCAAGCGATCAAAGACGTGGAAAAGCGCATGGTCTCCTTCGTCGCGCAGAACATGATGCTGAAACGAGACGTGCCGAAAGTTTTGCAAAATAGTTTGGAGCAGCAGAAACTCGACCTCGCAAAACAGGCAGAGCAAATCGTCGAAGCGGCGTTTTCCCGGGAGAGACCGAAATTGAAACAAGAGTTAGACGCGCCGCTGCAATCCGAACTCCGCGACGTGATCCGCGGAATGACGACGACTTTCAAAAAGGACATCCAGGACGCGAAGGAGAATTCCGCGAAGGAAAGGCAGATAATCAGGGAAAAACTGGAGCAGCAGTTGCAAGACTTGGCGAAAGACGCGAAATACGAGAGAAGCCAGCTTTCCGAGTCCACAGCGAGAGAACGGCAGGAAATGCGGACGCAACTGCAGCAGCATTTGGAAGACACCGCGGAGGAAGCGAAAAGGGAAAGGACTAATTTGGCACAACAACTTGAATACGAGATGACGGACACGACCATATCCACAGAAAAAAACCCATTCACATCCAATTTGTCATGCAAAACACAAAAAATGATGTGCTTGTCATGCAAAAAATGGATGTAAATGAGTTTTTTTCTGTGGATAGACCAGGAAGCAAAACGATCAAAACACGTTGAAGCTCCGGGATTTGGAGAAACAACTCCGAGCGGAGAACGCCGCGGCGAGTGTGAAGGTGCAGCAAGAGATGGACCGGAAATTGGAACGAATGTTAAGAGACATGAGGGATAATTTACAAAAAGAACGACAAGACGCTCTGCTGGAGTTCCGGAAAAAGGTGGATAAAGAGATTCAAGACTTGAAAGAGCAAGTGTCCGCGCATTTGGAATCGAAGGTAGAAGAAACGGTGAGTAACTCCGTGACGAATATCGGGATATCAAATGCAAAAATGTCTGGGTCTGGAAAATTGTGATGCTGCGTTGGGAATAGGGAATGCTCTGTAATGCACACGCACAGCCAAGCATGAGAAATGTCTGCGCTTCTACTCTGTGTTGCGTTTTTCGCATGACAAACTGCGTTTTTGCATGACAGGCAAAAGGGTCTCCTCGTGGACACGCATCGCAAACTTTTTGGTCATCCCAGACAAGCATGACAAATCTCGCAGTCCTCTTCCAGACCCAGACATTCACATTTTTGCATTTGATACGGGAAAATGATCGACAATGTGAACGAAGCGTGGCAGGATAAGCTGGAGTTACTGCAGAAGGGACAGGAAGGGAACCGATCGAAATTGGAGAAAATGGAACGGGATTTTGGGAAAATGCACAAGCTGGCGGAGGATTTTGCGGGGAAAAGAGAGGAGTTGGACCAGAAATTAGCCGCGGTGGATGTGCTCCAGTTGCAGAAAATAGCAGGTGGTGGTGTGGCTGCTGGTGCTGGTGGTACAACTTTTTCTGCAACTACTGGCTCTTCCAGTGGCACAACCAGCACGCGCACCACTTTTGCGGAGAAGAAACCTAGTCTCGCGATCGCTGCGGATCATCTTCACGAAGAAAAATTAGTCGCTGCAATAGCCACCTCGACAACAAATTATACCGCTGCGATTACAGGATCAGGAACAGGAACAGGACCACCAACTACTTCTACGGCGAAACTAGTCAACGAGGAGCAGGTGAGAGAGATCGTGGCTGAAATGAACCTCGCTACGGAGAATCAGCTCCAGGACGTGAAAAACCAAGTGAAAAAAGAAGTTGAAGAAACCATGACAGATTTTCAAGAACACCTGGCGCTGATGAAGCTCGGGTTGAAGCGCATGGACCAGATTTCTGCGAACTCCGGAGCGGTCGTTGGCTTACAACTTCCTACGAAGATGAAACCCGGCATGAAACCTGAACCAGGTGGAGAAGTGCACACTGACGCGGAAAGTGTCATCTCCCACGGCAGCCTCGCGAGCGGCCAGATCAACTCCGATCACGAAGCGGCGAGGCCGTTGCCGAAAACGTCTACTAGTACTGCAGCTCGGAAGAAACTAAACACTCAGAACCACGTGGACCTCAACAGTGCTACCAACTTCCTCGGCGTCGCCGGAGACATGATGAAAACGAACGCCAGTCCACCACTTCCTGTTAGAGCTGCTGACGCTGGGGACCACAACATCAACGACACTGCTGCAGTTCATCTTGAAGCTGGTGCTGGCGACGCACACGTAGATCAGCTGAACAAAAGAATTTCCTTTGTCTCGGATGACCACGCGATGCAGATCCAGGCGTTAAAAGCGGACTTGAAACTGCTGCAAGTCGAGAACAAAGAATTCCAAAAGCACGTCGAAGAGAACTTTTCCCAGTACGAAACCGCGACTTTAGAAAATTTGGAACAAAAGATGAAAACGATGAAGCAAGATTTGATATCAAATGGAAAAATGTCTGGCTCTGGAAGAATACAAGTTTGTCATGCTTGGCCGGTAATACAGAAAAGTCTGTGATGCTTGTTGCGCTACAACGCCACTTGTTTGTCATGCAAAGAGGCCATTTGTCATGCGCTTAGCGATAGACATAGCCGCTCAGAAACTTGCCATGCGCAGCTCCGCAGCACAGTTTGCGTATCATTCGGACATTAGCATGACAACTTTCCAGCCGTCCCACCAGACATATTTGCCGTGCATACTTGAACGGAGAGCACAACTTCATTCTGTCCACCTTCAAGCAGCACGTGGAGAAGGACATTCTCGCGATAACGGAACAATTAACCGCGATTCTGCACGACTCGGCGGGGACGTCGTCGGCGCACGCCGGTTCAGGAGCTGGACATCAACTGGAGGTGATTGACATCGATCCGAAGCACCACGGGCACATGTTGTTCCAGAGCTCTTCTGCAATGACCACGCAAACACCTACGAAACGGCTGAAGGAATTATCCACCGCGATAGCCGCAATGAAAACCGCGAGTTTGGTGACGACGGACACGACGACGGGGGATTCGCTTTACACCAGAACCGCTTCCAGTTCAACTGCGGGGAAGTCCAACCAAATTAATCTGTTCGGGATGAACAACAATCAGCAACAGCAAGCAGCTATCAAGTGCAAAAGTGTCTGGGTCTGGAAGAATGTAACTTGTGATGCCGCGTTTGGAATCCAAAAAAATCTGTATTGCATGAGCAGCAAAGTGAAGGCAGCATTTGCTTCGCGGAGAGGGTATTTGTCACGCGCAATAGGCATCAAGAAGGCTTCAAAAAATCTGTGATGCTAGGGCATGCATCACAGACATCATGGCTCATGCAAAATGTGCATGACAAACTCCCCAAGCCTTCCAGACCCAGACATTTTTGCATTTGATAGCAGCCAAGGACGTTGAACTGGCTTCTATCCTCCAGAAGTACGGCACGCCCAATGCAGTTTCGTCACTTTCCGGAGGCTATGCGCTGCAAACATGTCTGGGTCTGGAAACCTGTGATGCAAGTCAGGGAATATGATGTGAGCACACTGTAATGCGCTGTCAAGCACGAGAGGTTTTTGCGTGGTTCTGAGTTGCGTACTCCGCATTAGAAACTGCGTTTTATTTTCATGACGGACAAGAGAAGCTCTTTGCGGCCACGACGCAATAGAGAGCGCAGAGTCAACATGCCAGTCTAGCATGCCAGACCATGTAAAGAATCTTCGTAGTACCAGACCCCGATCATATATTTGCAATGCATAGAGGTAATGCATCGACGCCTCTCACACCGACCCCGACGAAGATTTTCTTTTCCCTGGAACAGGAGCAACGGGTAATTGACCTCTGCGCAGAATCCACCCGTTCAGTGCGGGAACACCTCCAGAAACTCCTCGATTCCGCGAAGGAAGGCTCGGAAAAAAGGTTAAGACAAGCGTTGGAAAATTGCGAACAACTAACAACCGGATTGGAGAAGAAGATCGAGCAGCAACTGTTCCCCGAATTTCGGCAAGTCTTGCTGCAAAAAGAGCTCGGCCGGGACAGACTCCGGTCCTGGTTCTGCGATATGAACTGCAAAAGTATCGTACTCGTATAAATGCATTACAAATTTTCTCAGCGTGAGAAATAAAATGTGTAATGCTGATTTGCCTTGGCAAAGAAATTTGTAATGCAAGACCTGCATTTATACGAGTACGATACTTTTGCACAGCATATGCGAGTGTCTAGCGGAGGAAGCACAGGCGATCAGACAGGAGCAGGCCATATGCATTGCAAATATGTCTGGGTCTGGAAGGATGCAGGGTTTGTCATGCTTGTCTGGCATGACTGAAAAATTTGTAATGCGTGCTCAAGATGAAGAGACCCTCTTGCCTGTCATGTAAAACGCAATCCGTCATGCGGAAAGCGCAATACTAAGCCGCGCAAATATTTCTCATGCTTGGCAGTGCATTACAAAGAATTCACTGTTCTCAACTCAGCATCACAAGTTCAAGCTTCCAGACCCAGACATATTTGCATTTGATAGGCCAGGGAAATGGACCGGAAGGAAAAATCCGGCGGGTTGTTTGGGTTTGATGAGGAAAAGGAGCAGTTTGCTTTGGTCCCGGGGGTAGACTTGATTGACGACCAGTTACGGAGATCTCTACTCGCGTTGATCGAGCCTTCCGCGACGAAGGCGGTGAGTACTTTGCAGCGGAATTTGTTGGAAAATCTCCAAAGTTCCTTCGAAAAGATCAAGGACCGGGAGTTGCCGATCACGATTGAAACCGCAGTTCGTAAGCAGGTCGAAGAACAACAATTCGAGGAAAAAATCCGGAAGTATCCAAGAAAAAAACTGTGTTAGTGTGACTTTCTTGGAGGAATTGCATCACAAGCTCGCTCTGCATGACAGAGAGAGCCTGTAATTCGCCGCTAGTACGTGAAAACATGTACGAAAAGAGCCTCTGATGAATGTCGAGCATGACAGGTGTAATTGTCTTGCATCGACTGCAACACAAAGTTACACTTACACAGTTTTTTTCTTGGATAGGAAGTACGCGGAAAACATCAGCCGGAACCAGTCGGAGATGGTCAAGGGTTTGATAACGCAACAGAGGGAGCAGCTGCTAGAAAAATTGGAACGCGGACTGGATCGGTGCGAAAAGCGGTTTGATCAGCAGTTCTCCTCTGTCAAGCTGCAGGATCTGGTGGAGGACAAGTGCCATTTATTCATGGCGAAACAAAAGGAGATGGGTCCTCGTGGGGAGCTGTTGAACAACAACAGCGCAAATGTTCTTGCAGGCGTGACGAATTCAGCAGCACAGCAGGAAATGAACTCTCTGTTTGCTGCACACGACCACACTGGACGAGAAGTAGATGCTTTTAACTCCGCGTCAGCTGCGACTGCATCGCCCTTCTCGACAGCCGCCGCCATGGAAAAATTCGCCCAGACGCTCTCCGCACTCCAGCAAAGCGTCGAAGACGTGAAGGATCACGTGGATCACGACGTCGTTAGAAGATTGGACACGATGGAAAGAAATCGAAGTTCAGTTAAGAACGTTTTTGACGAGCCTCGGGGCGGGCGGTCATTGGAGGTCGCGTTGTCCAAGATTCTGTTCATGAACCAAGTTGGCGGGGGCCAACAGGTGGACTACTACACAGGAGCAACCGGTACAATAAATCCGCGCGTGTCAGGAACTTCATCTGGAGCACCAATACCTGCAGCCGCATCTTCTTCGTCCTGCCACCCTTTGCTCCTCCAAGTGATCCAGAAGGAAACTTTGAAGGCGATTGAGCAGCAAGAGCAGCAGAAGAAAATGTTCGAGCAATTCAATTTTTCATCGGGTATGACGTATGACGACCGGCTTCAACCAATCGCCGCGGAGCACGGAGACAACGAATTTAGTACCAGCCTCTTTACTAGTTCATCTTCGCCACAAACGACCGGAATTGGACAAACACGTCGTACAGCAAGACCATCCTTGCAAGCACAGAACAAACAACTCGAACGGGATCTCGGAAAATTAGAAGTGAAACTCCGCGACAGCACGAATCAGGCAGTCGAAAACGCCCTGAAGCTCGCGCAAGACGACTACCACGTGGCCGCGGAGACGGAGCGGGCACGGAGCTCCATGGAGATGGCGAGCCAGATTGAGTTGGCGAAGCAAGAGATTTTAGCAAATGTGCAACGAATGCTACTGGTCGAGGTGAAGCACACGGTGTCGTCGATTTTCACGGGGGGTGATGAAGCAGGGAGAGAAATGATGGCGGATTTTGTCATGGGGCATTTGGACGAATTGAAATCGGAAATCGGGGGAATGATGGACGAGTATGATTCAACCGTCATGCAACCGAAGTTACAGGAAATGGAGAAAAAGATCGAATTATTGGAATTAGCAAATAATGCCGCTGCTAGAGGAGGATCAACATCAGCTGCAGATTTAGTACCCAAAATGAATCCCTTTGCTGCACTCCCAACGTCCGGAGCTGGCGTTGCTTATCCTGTGCAAAAGTAACGTACTCGTAGTAATCGCAATGATGCATTACAAGTCTTTTTCTTAAGGTAAATCCGCATCACAAATTTTATTTCTCATGCTGAGGAAATTTGTAATGCATTTGTACGAGTGCGATACTTTTGCACTGCATATTTCTCGGACGTCGACGATTCTGCGGGCTTTGGATCAGGCGGTCGCTGTGCCGAAGCAAGAGTACGGCGGCGCGTCTGGTGCGTTGCAGGAGCTGCAGCCGGTCGTGGCATCTGCTATTACGTTTGGCGGTCCTCTGGCGAGCGGTAAAAGTGTGGTCAACGTCCTCGCACTGGGAGCTGCAGCTGCGGTTGAGACTAGTAAAACGCAGTCCTGGCGGGAAAAGAAGCAAGCCATGCTGCGTCAGAAAGTTGAAGCGAACTAGAACTGAAGCAAAAAGAAATATACTAACTTAAATTGAACTCTGAGCTCGTTTGACTAACGTGGTGTATCAAACAAGTGCGAGTGGTGCGACGCATTCTCGCTACAAGAAACCCCGCCCCAAGGTTTACGGAACTTGCGCTTGTTTTCAAGAATGCGTCTGACGTGCAGTAGCCTGCTACATATTCGTCACGTTGCGTGTTCGCAAAACTACAGGCGATAGAACTACGACAACGACGATACATAGCGCTACGGAAAACACGTCCTATTTTTTTGCCCGCAGGAGGGAGCTCGTCATTCAGATCCTTTTGCGTTTAGGATCATGCTACGCGTTGCGAAATTTTATTTTTCATGTTGCACCTTTTTCGAAATGCAATGATGGAGGATTTCCGAAAGCGTCAACTTCCTGATCAACGCCGTGTCTCGTCTTATTGTCATCTTTATTCAGTGCTAAATGCTAGGAGCATAAACGAGGATCATTTTCATCACCCTGACAAACTAAAGCCACTACAGTAGAGAGACAAAACCATCATGCACGCCGTGAGAATAAAATGAAGATCTCCCTTTGCGTTTTGCCGTAGGCATGCCAACAATTATTGCACGTGTTCCTCGATACCCAGGAACAACTTGTTCACCCAAGATGTGGCCCGTCGAACGGGTACAACAACGAGGGCCACCAGGTCGTGTACGAACTGTATCTGCTCGTCTCTTGAACAACAGACAAAGGAGCAGGCAGCTCCTCCTCTTCGTACTATCAGCGACACCCAGTGCAGCCACTGCTTTTCTTTCCAGCAGCAGCTCATCCAATCCGCAGAACCAGAACAACACGTCCTCCGCCAACAGCGGCCCTAGAGACCACATCCTCCGACCCGGCACCACGGCGAGGACGGTGCTGAAGGAGATCACTTGCCCAGTGTTGCGCGCCGTCCCCTACACCAAGAACGACGTGAGCTACATCTACGGCCACAAATGTCCCTACACGTTTGCCGACACCCGGTCCCGCATCGTTTCCCGGCGCGCGTATCAACAGGCGTACAGGCGTATGCATTGATTGGAAAAGTCTCGCTCTCGTCGACGTCGCTCCTATTGGTTGTATGATGCATGACAATTTTATTTTCGAATTTCGTCAGACGAGAATCTGGAACGGAACTCAGCATGCGAAATCGCGTCGCAAATAAACACATCTGCCATGCATGATTGAAAATTGTTAGTATAACGGGCACGATACTTTTGCGGAGCATACGACTTGGCGGTCCGAGTGTGAGAGGTGCTTCGTCGGGGGCTTCGTCGCTGTCTGCGGAACAAAAAAATGTGGAGGACCACGGGTACTATGAAGCTGCGTAAAGATGCAAAAGATAAAAGAGTCAAGTATTTTTTTTGTCGTGTGGGAGGAGGAGGACCACGTGGAACTTATTTCCCATGCCTGCGTTACTGTACTATCGCGAAAAAATCGATAACATCATAACAGGCTCACTTCTGCCTGGCCGCTTCCTGAGGCTATTTCCTCTTCCCCCATCACTTCTACTGCTCGCCGAAACTCGCAGCGGTGCGGTACCGTCCCGGTCGGCTGGAAGCGACGCGTTTCGCCCATTTCTGTCCTGAACAAAGACGAAGTTCTGAACAATTGGATTAACTACAGCGCCGAGGCGCTGCAGGATAATTTTGACGAAAAAACCGAGAATTATCCCCCGGGACTTTGGGTGCCGCAGGACCAAAATAGGGATGGTTTCTTCATTCCTCCGCCGAGCGCAATTCACACGGATTTGATCGAAAAATACAACAGCGCCCCGGTATTGCGCGATCCGAAGAAGTTTGTGGAATTGGTTTTGAAAAAGCCGCCGTACATGTGCAAGATAAAAACTGTGTTAGTCTAACAAGTCTGTTACTGTTTCTGTAAAAACGCGGAAGTAATAAATGCAACAGAGTTCGTACACTTGCAAATCATGCCAGCAGACCTCTTTATTTTCTAATGTGTTTTATTTCGTCACGTACTAGCCATCCATGACAGGTTTTCTCTCTGATGCAGAGCAAACTTGTGATCATGCTGTCACCCCAAGAGTAAAGTTTAAGTTACACTAACACAGTAGTTTTGTAGTTGGATGGTACATCAACGAAATGCCGGGGTTCGTTGACGATTTGACAGGTGGGCAACATTCAACATCCGGCGCAGGAGGACAGGGAGGATCCACCTCTTCAGGAAGTGGTCTGCAACGGGGCAGCGCAGGAGGTGGATCAGGCTCTGCAGGAGGTGCAGGAGCAGGAGGGGTCGCCATTGGTGGTACTAGCGCCTCATCTCCTTCTGGATTGATGTCCGTGGGCCAGGTTTTATCCTCCGTTGGTGGTAGTTCGTCTGGGCAAGGATCTTTATCGTCGAACAATGCAGGAGATGGTGCGGGGGAGGGAAGTGACAGTTCAGATTCTACTGCCTCATCCAGCTCGAGCGGCGAGGAAAATCAGGCAGCAAACGGATCGGGACATCCCTCCGGAACACCACAGAGTACTTCTCCCCCCGCCGCCCCCGCTGTTGATCTTTCCGAGGACGAGGATTTTCTCGGGACTACGGTGATAATTCCCCCGGGCCCGGGGATGCCGTCGTTTGCTCCCGCAGTCGGCGGCCCGATCCTCCCGGGGGCGCCAGCAGGAGGTGCGGCTGGTGCAGCGAATGCGAATGACAATCCGAATGCTGGGAATAATGGTACTAACGACGGCGGTAATGGTTTCAATTTCAGAGGGTTTTTCAACCGACTTTTTCGCAACGGTGGGGGAAACGCTAACAACAATAATGGGCAACAACAAGAAGTCCCGGCGCCTGGTGCTGCAGCTGCAGCCGGGGCAGCTGGTGCGAATAATGGTGGTCAGTCCTCCGCTATGAACAATCCGACTCTACCCTCGGCAACAGCTTCCTCACCCGGAGCAGGCGCAAGTGGAACAAGTGACGGCCAGTCACCTAAAGCTCCCTCCCCCGCGACTCGGGGGGTGGGTTTAGCTGTAAACGCCGGTGTAAATGGAGACGATGATGCAACTGGGATGAACGGCGATCCAACGGACAACGAGAACCAAGAAGCCGCTGCCACCCCCGGTGCCGTGTTGCATCCCGGGGAGCTATTGAACCCGCTTGTGGACCCTTCGTCCACGGACGAAAACGGAGACAACGCCAACTACAAGAATTTTCCGGGTGGGATTTCGGCCAAGGAGTACTGGGAGCTGGCGGAGAGGGGGCAGGGGTTCCGTGAGGGAAGACCCAGCTGGCTTTGCTCGATTTGTATATGATTTTAGACAGGAAAGTGTTTTCATTTTTTTCGAGCCGGAGTTGATGGCGGTGTGCAGTTTTTTGATGTACTTTTTGTTTTTGCCGGCCCGAGACGGACAGGAAAAACGAAAATGTTGTTGCTGTCGTGCTGGAACTTTGTTCTTTGTGATCGCAGATGAACAATAAGACAACAAATACTACAGCCCTCGACATCATGGAGGACCCGGTGAAACCGAAGGGCAGTCGGGTACTGGATTGCTTTGAGCGCGAGTATTTGCTCCAATCCTTAGCAAGTGACCCCCGACACCCGCTTTCCCGTGAGCCAGTGCATACACAAGAAGTCGAGCCTTGCACCGAATTGCTGGAGGAGAAAAGAGGTACAGTTATCATGACGTTGTGTAGTTCTTGGTTGGGATCGTGCATGATAAGAACTTACAGCTCAAAGTCTTCAAATAAGATGTGGTGTGCAGGTGCACTCAAATATCGATTTATTTTTATGATACATGTTCTATCTACCTGCCTTGCTCATGACGCAGTTCCTACCTTGCTCGTGCGCATACGTACGTAGATCTCTTGACATCCGTCTTGAGGTTTAGGGTCGGAGCGCTCTCAGCACTGCTGAAGCTTTAGAACCAGATGGGAGTGCACACCCGGACGGATCAGAGCAAAGGCTTTTTGATAGCGCTTTTTTACAAATGGCTTCATAATTCGCTTACTCTGCTGCCCCCCTTTTTCCTTTCCCCCGGGCCCAACTGGCACCAAGCAGTTTTTCTTTTGCGTGTCCTCATCCGGACACATCGATCTCGGTCTAGGTTTAGGTTTAGGTATAGGACCATCATATGTCGTCCGCCGCGGCCGCTGTCCCGACCACCCACCGCTCCAGCGACGAAACATCTTCTTCCCGCCTACCGTCCCGGAACGCAGCGGCGATGGGTTTCAGGGTTTTAGGGATTTAGGGTTCTAGTCAAATTTTATGATACATGTTCTATCTAAAAATTTGTAAATGCCAGGCATCGAGTCCGGCGAGGTTGTGGTGGACAACACGGGGAAGGAGCTGTACAACAAAATCAAGTTTGAGCGCTGGGAACTTCTGATGTACCACCACTTCCCGGAGACGCTGTGGAAGTGCGGCGGCGCACTCGTCCTTTGGTTGCTCGTGACCTACCTCGCGTGGCTTGGGGTGAAACGGACATTTTCCGTGAAAATCAAGAAGGACGAAGAATTGAGCCAGCAAGTGATCGAAAAATCTTTAGCGGACCCGAACAAACTGTTTCCATTGCCATCGTTTTATATCAACGTGAAGGGCAGCAGCTCCTGCGAAGGATCTTCTACTTCATGGGACGAACAGGGATCATTGAATGCGAAGATGATGAACCAGCGAAATGTAGCGCCGGAACAATTTGCCACAAGTAGAACGCGGCCAGCTGCTCTAGTTGACATCAATGCCGAAGGACCACAATTAGAGAACCATGTCGAGGACGACGAAAGCGAAACGTTGGCCGCCAGCAAACCGTTGCTTGACGCCAACAACAGAAAAAACGCTGTCGCGGCCCCAAAAGAGAACGACGACACCTGCAACACAGCGATCAACAGTAGTTCACCAGGGCCAAAAGATGCAGCATCTTCGTCAGAGGAGTACCAATTGGCGCTGCAGAATTGGCTCGAGAAGGAGCAGAAAGAGCTGGAGGACCACGAGAAGGATGTCGTGGAGCAGAACAATATCCTGTGCAAAAGTATCGTACTCGTATAAATGCAAGTCTTGCATTGCAAATCCTTTTCCTATTCCTAAGGTAAATCCGCATTGCAAATTTTATTTCTCATGCTGAGGGAATTTGTGATGCATTTATACGAGTGCGATACTTTTGCAATTCATAAACTACTACCTGATGCCGTGCGACGGAGCCAGGGGCATCCGGATATTGACGAGTGAAAATGGCTTTTCTGAAGAACAATTACAACCGAAGTTTAATATTTTGCCAATTCGAGAGAAGGAGCCTCAACCTGTGGTCGCGCATTTTGAGTCCTCTTCAACTTCTGCCATCTCGCAGCTCTCCATTCTCCGACCGAGGCTGCCGAACACGAAGCAGGCCGACCGAGGGCCTCATGTTTTTAAACCACGGAACAACTACCAACCAGCAGCAGGAGCTGGAGTAACACCTCAAGGGAACAACGGAAGTTCCTTTTTCGAGAACCCGACCCCCTTCGCAGGTCTAACTAATCCGGGGGCCACCTCGTCGTCTTCGGGAGGAGTAGAGGCGAACAGTGCGCTGGATATCCGCAACGCTATCCATTGCATCAAAAGTTTGATCGTACGGGCGGCCGTATTGGTTGTCACAATATTGCATGACAGACCTCGATTCTCTTAGGCGGGAAAAAGCATTTTACAAATTCGAGTTCTACTCTGTGGCTTCTTGAAAAAAATTGTGATGCAAATTCTGCAGGAGCAGGCGCGGCATGCACGGCACATCAACTTTTGCAACGCATAAGCGCCGACCCAAACAGCACCATTCCGAACCGCGTATTCTACTGTATGGGGCTCTCAAACGTTACGGTTACATTCTCAACTGTTACATAAATTTGTCATGCAAAAATACCATCATCATCCTCACGATCAAGCTGCTCCGCATGACAAATCTGCGAAGGGCTAGACCGCGCCTAAATCTGTGCGGAATTTGTAATGCTACAGTTGCAGCTTTCCCCTTTTCACTCTTCCCTTTCTTGCATTACAAACTCATGTGACAGTTGAGAATGTAACAATTGAGAACGCCATATACTGGAAGCAGCACCGCGAGCTGTGCACGTTCGGGAACCGCTTGGTCCTGCGGGTTTTGGTGTGGTTGCTGTTGATTGCGCTGCATTGCTTCATTGTCTGGAAAATTTTCAAAGTCTCCCAGCGAGTTGTGCAGTTTCAGCACGAGCTGAAGGAGCCTTTCGCGTGGCGGAAAATCACGCTGCGGGATCAGTTTCCCTGGGGCTACGACGTCTGGAAGGGCTACTCGTCTTTGTGAGCTGGTGGGGTGTTAGAGGTCGTGCAGGCAGTTTGCGTCGATGGTGCACTTGTGTTGTAGTCGAGATGCTTGTCTTCACAAGGAAGATTAAGATTTTGTTTAACATACTTTTCTTGAGACAAGAATACAGTTAATGCCGACAGAAAATTTTGGATTTGGGCCTGGAACTATAAAGACGCAGTTTTCGCACGACCACGCCTTAGCTTTGATTATAGAATAAAACTATTCTTCGTTCAGCCTTTGAACTCATTTTCCGAGCCGCTTTGGAAGTTTTGCAAAATCAGGCCAAACGTCGAGGAAGACTTCACCCAACTCGTGGGATTGGTAGCGCAGACAAAAATCTTCTGGCACCTCCTTGACGCTTTCGCGTTCCGATGAAATGCCACAATTGACATTTTTTGTTCTGGCCTTGTGCAAAGTAGGCCGCAACATGAATACAACGCCATCGAATCCGCGGCCTGCTGAAGATATGCCACTGCGACAGGCACACCTGTTTCGGTGAACTTGAGCATCAGGCGTGTGCTTGCAAGTGCACACGACATGATCTGAGAAAAAATACAGAGCTGCCGGCGCGGCAGCGTGTGACGGTGTAGTTCTTGTCGGCGTTCTTTATTTCGCAATCGCCATGTAGATGCGAAGTCTTCCGTGCGGGAAGTGACATCAAGTTCTTGATCTGCTCCTTTACACGTTGATGCGATCATGATCATGAAGACCATGAATCGGTGAGTATAAATATGTTGTGCATAATAGGAGCTGGTCTACTTCTGATGTGATCTTTCTGCACATTCATAAGTACATATCAACCAGCACGGCGCACTTCTTTGATAAAGCAAAAACACTCCCCACGTGGTGGTCTTTAGGACGTGTACTTCGCCGCATCTCAGTCATGGTCTTCATGCCCCACTGCTGGAAACCCCGGGCCGATCATGTAGCATGACCTCATGAGCCAGCAGGAAGACACTCCAAGCAGGAGATATTAATACCTTCTTTGTTAATCGTATAGTACGATGGGCAGACCGAGGACTTCTACTTCGATTCTGTGCATTGATTTGACATTTCCGGCACGCCACGACCTGGAGGAGAGGTGGAACAAAAACCCCCGGCGCGTTTGTAATCGTAAGAGGGCAAGTACATGATTGATCGTCAACATCACCGCCGCGAGATGTAGAAACATGGCAACACGTCGTCGTTCCACGATCGTCGCTTTCATCTTCGCCGTCAAATATAAAATGGGACGATGATGATGATCTCCAGGTGGCTTCTCCTGGAGAACGAAGAAGCGCGCTTTTCTTCAGAAGGATCGAAGATGACGCGAGAATCACAATCTCGGCCATGTCCATCATCACGACGGTGGAAAATGAATAAAATGCCGCACAGCTGCTCGTGCACCGGCGTGGTCTACAATTTCTTCATGCGGCTGTTTAGAAAGAATAAGCATCTGATTGGTCAGTTTGATGATCCTGATGACCGACTTGAACAGGGTCGTGGCGCCGCAGGTGGTCGAGGAAAGAACTTCTACTTTCACGACTTCTTGCGCTGTCAACATGATTTGTTCAACATCTACAAGCGACGACTTGCTCCTCCTTTGTTCTTCCCCGTCTTGAAGCTCCGACAACGTCGTCCACGAGAAGAACTTCTTCGCGGCGGTCGTCTTGCGTCACCCGCTCCCGTGGCCCCACGGCCCTTGCAGTTGTGTAAGAAGACCTCTAGAAGAAGTTCTTGTGCTCCTGCCGCTTATCATGTACTGCCAGGACGAGGTGGTGGACGTCGACGGCCGCGTGCGCAGGAGGTTATCTTCTATGATTACTACCGTCTGCTCCTTCTCCTCGTCGGGGCGTGCGCAGTTGCGTTTTTCACCTTCTACGTGCTCTATCAAATGTAAAAATGTCTGGGTCGGGAAGAATTCATGTTTGTCATGCTTGTCTGGCATGACTGTTAAATCTGTCATGCACGTTACCCAAGAGCTCCGTTTTTCTGTGATGCAGAAACGCAGTTTGTCATGCAGAATAGGCAACACCTAGAAGCTCAGAAACTTGTCATGTTGAGCCAGCACTTGTGGCCTCATCATGAGACGCCACCCAGCATCACAAGTTTCCAGACCCAGACATTTTTACATTTGATATGCTCGTCTCGGTTCTGATTTCTTGTTCCGTGGTCGTCGTCGCACCGGAGCAACAAGGCATTAGAATTGATGACCAGCACGAGCAGGACCACGCTGGTAGTTCCACGGTCATCATGCACACAACACCTCGTCCAGCACCAGCACCTCCGGACGGCCGCTCATATTACAGCTGCTTCAGCATCAGCCTCGGCCTTCACCTTGCAGCATTCGCTTTGGACACGACGTCCCGGTCCCGGCTTGTTCAAGAACAACTAGAAGCAACAGAAGGCACAGCACATCAGGGTCGTGAAGATGTTCAGGCGGAGGACGGGGAGGACGAGATATTAACGATGTTGAGTGCAACCCCGCATCCAGGGCAGGCGCAGAGCACTGCTCCTGGGCACGATCTGCGCTTTGAGTCTTTTACACAAGAGGGACGAGATATCCCACGAAAAAACTGTTTCACTGTGATGATTTTGCAAGAAACGCATCACAAGTTTGTTTACACATGACACAGAAAATTTGCCATGCGCGTTTTTCCCATAGAGAAAAACACGGTTGGAACTCCAATGCTCTATGCAGGTGTAGCAAGGCAAATAGTTCTGTGTTCCATTTTCTGCATCACAGGTTAACAGCGAAACAGTTTTCTCTTGCGATACGAGAAGCACGAGTGGCCGTAGAGGACGTCGTCGAGGAAGAAGCGGTATGCATTGCAAAAGTATCGTACTCGTAGTATTAGTAATGGTAGGCATGCATTACAAATCCGATTCTTAAGGCAAATCCGCATAACAAATTCCGTCTGGCATGCTAAGCTAATTTGTAATGCAATTTGTACTAGTACGATAGGATACTTTTGCAATGCATAAGCGGACCAAAGCTACGACGGCGCGGCTGCCATGGCCAAATCCGATTCCAGACAAAATGGATATCAAATGTAAAAATGTCTGGGTCTGGAAGAGTCATGCGGGTTTTGCATGACACAGAGGGTCCGGCATGGAAGCTCTAGCATCACAGGTTTCGAGAAGCTTCCGCAATGCCGAATCCGCATGACAAATGCCCCACTTTGGTGACAAAAAGTGGGCAGCTTTTGCTGCCTATGCATGAGAGACTTTTATGTGTTATGAAATGCGCATCACAAGTTGCATTATTCCAGACCCAGACATATTTGCAATGCATAATGGAGCAGGAGGAACTTCTACTACACCTAGTAATTATGATGTTGCGCCACCTCCTAGCACATTTTTTTCTTCTTCACCGACCCGGGGTGATGATGAAGAAGAAGAACAAGAAGAACGCGACACTGCTGGTTCGGCACAAGTAGAACATTTTGTTCCCGAGGATGCGGCTGCCAGTGAGACTCTCCGGGCAACGGTTCACAAGAGTAAAGGGGGCGACTATTTCGAGAAAGATATCGTCGATGATTACCTGGTACCAAATGCAAGAAATATGTCTGGGTCTAGAAGATTGATGCCAGGTTTGTCATGTATCTAATTCGTAGCTCCTAGACCTTGCCTGGCCCGCGATTGACTCCAGGGCAGCCGGATGGCTGTGACCTGGCTAGAAAGGGCTTCGTCGATCGATTGCGCCAGTGAGGCCTTGTGTTCCGGCTCGATGGAGGGCGGGACCTGCGCCGGCCACAGGCGCTACCCAACCAACCAACCAACCAGACACGAGCTGCAATCTTCCAGATCCAGACATATTTGCAATCCATACCTTGTGAAGGGGGAAGAACCCACTTGGGCCGACGCAGCGCATCTGTTGACGATATTGCATTAAAAAGTGCCCCCGCCACCCCCAAAGTTGCAATAACTTGTGATGCGAAGTTTCCAAATGAAAAGTTTTTGTCATGCATGAAAGGAGTTAGTTGTAGGAATCTTTCTGTTTCTGATGCAGAGTCTAGCTCTAGGCGTGCACGGCATCGCTTGCATGACAAGCGCCGCGCTTGCTGAAGCTGAGATCTTTTGCAATAGTACAAACTTTTGCTATTCACGATTATATAATGATCTGTGACGCTGATAGATGCAAGAGGGCGAGCGTTTCATTTTGCATGGCTTACAATACAAATGCTCCCAAGTTCTGGGGTCCTCGTGGGGGCATTTTTCATTGTGATAGACGAGAACACCTATTCACTTTGCGCGAGCCAGCTTGTTCCGCGAGCAAGTGCAGCGGAGGGTGGCACGCCGTATCCTGGAAATGGGGGAGGAAGAGGAAAAGAACGCTATCAAATGTAAAAATGTCTGGGTCTGGAAGAGGAGAAGTTTGTCATGCACATTTTCCATGATCCATCCATGATGTCTGTGATGTACTTATGCCATAGCATCACAGATTTTCTGAGCGCCTATCGATGCACATCCTGCATGACAAATGCCCTCTACGCGTAGCCAAATTTTTTGACTCCTCTTGCTGCTCATGCAATACAGATTTTTTTAGCATCCAAATGCAGCATCACAAGTTCAGAATCTTCCAGACCCAGACATTTTTGCAGTTCATAGACGCGCTGTACGACCTAAAGAAAGAACTGTACAAGGCGTACGCCGGGCGGCCGATGTATGGAGGCGTCAGGATTGAAATCGTCAAAGTTGAAATAACTTGCACATGCATAAAATCGATAACAGTTGCAAGCCGAATTTCCAAGCGGTGCATGACAAATTTTCCGAGCACCGGAATCCAATTTGTCATGCTGTTTGGGCACAGACGGCTGCTTTTGTCATGCTACTCCCAAACAGGCTGACAGTCGGCCTCGCTTGCCATCCCGGCAAGACAGGCGTTGCATGCCTTGTATTTTATGCATGACAAACTATTTCTATTTCAACTTTGACGATTTCAATTCTGACGCTTCCATACGATGCAGGATCAAGTGGACGCGCGGCAGCGCAACAAGGAGCTGGTGCGCATCCAGCGGGGCCTGTGCGAGTGGGTGAAGTTCGGCGTCGAGTATGCGCATCAGAAGTGGGTGACGGATCGCCCCGGGTCACAGCAGTTGTGGTTTGGGGGTCTTGAGGCCGTCACAAACACGAAGCAGTTTATAAACACCAAATATGGGCAGTATGCGGAGAACATCGAGCAGTGCCGGCAGGCCTGCACGGAGCACCCGGAGTGCACCCATTGGACCTACATCCTATGAACTGCAAAAGTATCGTACTCGTATAAATGCATTACAAATTTGCTCAGCATCAGAAATAAAATTTGTAATGCGGATTTAGATTCAGAAAAAAAATTGTAATGCATGACTGCAATTACTACGAGTACGATACTTTTGCACAGGATACATCCACAAGTATGGGGATAACAGGGATTTTGCACGTGACGGGGTCCTCGACGCCGTCTTTCCCAAATGGTTTCGCTGCTTCTTGAAAAAGTTCAACCCGCGCAACCATGACCATGTACACGACTACGGGTTTGGGTTTGGCCGACTAGGTATCCTGTGCAAAAGTATCGTACTCGTAGCAATTGCATTTATGCATTACAAATTTCTTTTTCAAGGTAAATCAGCATTACAAATTTCATTTGTAATGCTAAGTCAATTTGTAATGCAATTTATACTAGTACGATACTTTTGCAATGCATAGTAGGCGATTTTAGTGCGGGGATGACCACCTACCGCGGGATACACTTCGCCGACTTTAACCCGAACGTGAGGTCGGCGAGTGGCGTATCTTGCACTCCCACAGCGAACCATTATGCATTGCAAAAGCATCTTCGCACTCGTCGTATAAATGCATTACAAATTTTCTCAGCGTGAGAAATGAAATTTGTAATGCTGATTTAGCTTAAAGAAAAAGATTTGTATATGCATGATTTTTACAACAATAACAATTACTACGAGTTGTGCGATACTTTTGCAGTTCATAACCATGCTCCAGAGACAACTCGCTGCAAACTGATTTTACCGAGCACCAAAACCAAAATCAAGGACCATGGCGACGTGTACAAGACAAGATCCACGTACTATTACAATGAAAAATGCTGCCACCCCCAAACTTAGGAGCATTTGCATTGCAAACCTTTCCAAATGAAACATTCGCCCTCTTGCATCAATCAGTATCACAGATTTTCGATCGTGAATAGCAAAAATTTGTATTGCAAAAGATCCCAGCAAGAGCGGCGCTTGTCATGCAAGCGATGCGATATTCGTTTACGTCTAGACTCTGCATCAAAACACTCCTAGTCGGTCGCGGTCCTTTCATGCATGACAAAAAGTTTTCATTTGGAAACTTCGCATCACAAATTATTGCAACTTTGGGGGTAGGGGCATTTTTCACTGCAATACGTACCTTCACCTGATGAACCGGCACGGGTTTGAGGATCCTAGTCTCGTGGATTATGGGAGTGTCAGGATCGAAATCGTCAAAGTTGAAATAAGATCTGTAATGCAAAAAAGCGATACGAGCTGGAGCCCAGTTTGCAAGTGGCGCATGACAAATTTTGGCAGCATGGAAATCCAATTTGTCATGCTGTTTGAGCAGAGAAGACTGCTTTTGTCATGCTATTTTAGCAGCTCTAATATCTCACACCCCAAACAGGCTTATATGTAGTGAGGTCACCGAACGGTTCTAACCAGGGAGTTTTTTTGCCACCCAGCCAGCAAAACGACCGGCAGTTTTCAAGCGGCCGGAGGGCTTTTTGCACAAAAAAAAATTTCAATTATCAAGCGGCCGGAGCTGTGCCAACAAACAAGCCCGGTCGAAAACTATCGGTTCCCGCTTGATAAAACGACGCAGGGGAGCCGGCAAAAGGGGCGCCCTTCTGAGGCGCCCGCCGCCTTAGTTTCTGGCGATTTGGGGCGCCCAAAAAGGGGCGCGCAAAAAACGCGCCCAAAATCAGAACAGCGAAACAGCATGGCACGGCCGCGATTTCGGAGCATTTTGGGCGGCCGCGAAAGCGGCCGCCTTTTCGCCGGTTT